>PVKS010013606.1:0-50390 GCA_004027875.1 Aplodontia rufa
AGAGAGAGAGAGAGAGAAGACAGAGACATAGAGAGAGAGAGAGTAAGAGAGAGAAATAAGGGGGTGGGTTTTCCAGAATAAATTATTACATAAGTATTATTTGGCTTCTCAGGTGAGTAAAGAGTAAGCTAAATTATTGATATCCCCCATCCCTACCTTTATTCCCTTATCCTCCTCCCACCTCTTTCATCACCTATTCCCCATATATGTATGGTTCCCCTAAGATTATGCATTACTTCAACTTTGATAAGTCTAGTTTGTGAATTTGACTAGCTTTCACTGAAGCCAGAGTTTTGTTCAAGTCTCCACAAATGAGGGAAAATATTTAACCCTTGAGTCTCTGGGTTGGGCTAATTTCAAACATGATTTCTTCCATTGCCATCCATTTCCTTCAGAGGCTGTAATATCATTATTTCTAATATATGAGTAGAACTCTATTAGATTTATATATACTAGAGCTTTTGGATCCATTTATCCAGTGAAGGGCATCTGGGTTGATTCCATAAAGTAGCTATTATAATTTGAGCTACTATGAACATGGATTTTGCTGTGTAACTGTAATGTGCTGAGTCTAGCTCTTCTGGGAAAAATTAGAATATGAATAGCTGGGTCAGAAGATGGATTCATCTTGATTTTTTTGAGGAGTCTCCAAATTGCTTTCCAGAGTGGCTGGAGCAGTGCACTGTTATAGCAGTAATGTGCTAGTATTCCTATGTCTATCTCCCCACAATCCCTCCAGGATATATTATTGTCTGTATTCTTCATCTTTGCCAATCTGACTGGAGTAAGGTGAAATGTTAAGGCAGATTTGATTTACATTTCTCTGATTACTAGTGATTTAGAACACTTTCTCATGTATCATTGACTTGCTTGATTTCCTCTATTGAGAAGTTTCTATTTAGCTCTCTGGCATATGTATTGATTGGATTGTTTATATTTTTGATATTTTTTGAGTTATTTGAAAATCTTAGATAGTAATCCCCTGTCAGAGGATTAAGAGGTCATGAATAGGGGTTGGGGATTTAGCTCAGTGGCAGAGCACTTGCCTAGCATCCACAAGGCCCGAGTTCGGTCCTCAGCCCTGGGGGAAAACAAAAGAGGTCAGGAATACCTCCCATTCTGTAGATTTTCTCTTGACAATTTTGATCAATTCTTTGCTGAGGAAAAGCCTTTTAGTTTAATGACATCCCACTCATTGATTCTTGACTTTAACTCTGATTTGGGAGTCTTATTGAGAAAGTAGATGCCTAGGCCCATAAACTAGAGTATTTGCTCCTAATTTTTTTTTTCAAGCAGTTGTATGCTAGATGGTTTAATTCTTGTTTTGAATTGATTATTGTGCAAAGTGAGAAATAATGATGTAATGATAACTTTCTAGAAATGGCTGCCCATATTATCCAGGACCATTTGTTGAATAGGCTGTCATTCTCCATGTTATATTTTGACCACCTTTGTCACATATCAGATATTTAAATATTTGTGAGTTTGTCTCAGAGTCTTCTATTTCACTGGATTTCTTACCTGTTTGGTATCAATACCATGCTATTTTTCTTAATACAGCCCTGTAGTATAATTTCAGATCTTGAATTGCAAAACCACCTATTTTGTCTTTCTAGTTTAGTAATGTTTTGGCTATTCTGAGTTTCTTGATATTCCAAATGAATTTCAGAATTGCTTTTCCTATACCTGTAAAGAATGACATTGATATCTTGATGGGGATTGCATTGAATCTGAATAGTGCTTTTTGCAGAATGACCATTTTGACTATATTAATTTTGCCTAACCAAGAAAATGGAACATCTTCTCATCTTTTCAGGTATTCTTCAATGTATTTCTTCACTGTTCTATAGTTTGTGTTTAGAGGTCTTTTCCTCCTTTATTAGATTAATTTCCAAGTATTTTATTCTTTTTTTTTTAAGAGAAAGAGTGAGACAGAGAGAAAGAGAGTATCAACTTTATTTAGTTAGTCACCTATTTTTCATTGCTCTGACTTTTCATTGTGCACATGGTGCTAGGGTTTGAACCTGTGTGCATGCCCATGCCAGTCAAGTACTATAACCACTGAGCAACCAATTCAGCCCAGTATTTTTTTTTTCTTTTTTAATATATTGTGACTGGGAAAATTTTCCTCATTTCTTTTTCTCTTCTATTATTGTTAGCATATAGAAAAGCTATTGACTTATTGATGCTGATTTTGTAGCTTACCATTCTGATAAATCTGTTTAAAAGCTCAATCAGTTTTCTGGGAGAGTGTTTTGGAACTTGCAGATATAGAATCATGTGATACGCAAAAGGGGATAGTTTGGCTTCCTCTCTTACTATTCTTATCCTTTTGATTTTCTTCTCTTGCCTTATTGCTCTAAAATATCAGCGTCTATGTTGAATAAAAGTGGTGACCACAAGCAAACTTGTCTTATTCCTGAGATTTCACGAAACACTTTCAATTTTTCTCTGTTTAGTATTATACTACCTATGGGCTTTCCATACATGGTCCTTATGTAATTAAGGTAAGTTCCTTGGATCCCTATTTTCTCCAGAGTTTTGAACATAAATGGGTAGTGGATTAGTCATTTCTGCATCATTTGAGATGATCATATATTTTTTATCATTTTTTCTGTTTAAGTGATGAATCACATTTAATGATGAATGAAGCACACTTGATTGTGATGAATTTTCTTCTTGATGTGTTTTTGAATGTGGTTTGCTGGAACATTATTCAGGATTATTACATTGATGTTTATCAGAAACATTGTTCTGTAGTTTTCTTTTTTTTTTTTGATGTGTCTTTTTGAGTTTTGATATCAGAGTTATAGATGCCTCTTGAAAAATATTTGGGAAAGTTCCCTATTTCAACTTCTTGGAACAAATTAATAAGGAAAGGTGTTATCTCTTCCTTATAGGTATAGTAAAACTCAACAGGGAATCCATCAGATCTTTGGCTTTTCTTCTTTGGAAGCTTTTAATTTTTATAATGATATCAGTGCTTGATATTGGGCTGTTCAGGCTTTCAATATGATTGTGTGTCAAGTTGGGAATATTGTATGTGTGTAGAAATTTGTTAATATCTTTTGGGCTATCTTATTTAGAGGCATATAGTTTTTCAAAATAGGTTCCAATAATCATTTGGATTTCTGTGGGTCAGTTATGATTGCTCCATTTTTGTTGGAGATTTTGTTGATTTGCTTCTTTTCCCTACTTCTTTTAGTGAGATTATCTAGGTGTTTGTCAGTTTTATTTAGTTTTTCGAAGAATCAGCATTTTGTTTTGTCTCTTCTTTTTTATTTTTTTATGTTTTCAATTTCATTGATTTCAGCTCTGATCGTGATTATTTCCTGCCTTCTGCTGGCTTTGGGATTAGACTGTTTTCCCTTTTGTAGAGATGTGAGGCTGAACATAAGCCTATTTATTCTTGCTGTCTCCTGATTTTTAATGTAGGCAAACACTGTTATGAAGTTTCTCCTTAAGAAAGTATTCATGCTGTCCCAGACATTTCAGACTGTCTTGATTCTCATTCACTTCCAAGAATTTCTTGATTTCTGCTCTCATGCCTTTATATCTTATTAGTGAGTTCTGTGCTGTCTTTGATTTCTTTGGATATTATGTACTTTTATTGAACTTCCTTTGTTTATCAGTTTTGAGGATGGTTTGCTTGTTCTTTTATCTTTGAGAATTTTTTGTCATTCTGGTATTCTGTTCAAGAATGCTGCAAGCTTGATTTTTTTGTGAAATATTCTTAGCTCCCCTTTGAATTTGAAGTTCAGTTTTGCTGGGTATCATATTCTTTGTTGTAGGTTATGGTCATTCAAAGATTAAATATTCCCTTCCAGGATCATCTTGCTTCTAGGGTCTGAGCTGAAAAGTTAGAGGTGATTCTTATTGGTTTGACTCTGAATGTGATTTGGCATTTTTCTGTTTCAGAATTTAATAATCGTTCCTTGATTTCCCTGTTGTGCATTTTGAATATGATGTGTCTTAGTGAGTTTTTCATTTGATTAGGCCTATAGGGTTTCCTATATGCTTTATTAATTGACACATCTGACTCTATTCTTAAATGGGAAAATTTTTCTTTAACCATTCTGTTGAGTATGTTCTTTATGCAATTCATTTGCATTTCAATTTCTTCTTCTATCCCAATTGCTCTTAGATTCTTTCTTCTGATTTCATCCTAGACATTTTGAATATTCTGCTCAAGTTTTGTGATTTTTTTTTCTCATTTTGGGCATCTGTGTACTCAAGCTTACTGAGCCCATCCTCATTATGAGCAGTTCTTTCTACAAGAGCTGAGGATCTTTTTTCTATAGAAGGTATCTATCTTTAAATCCTTCCATCATTTCTCTGACGTGATTGACTGCAGATTTTAGCTCTTTGACTTCCTTTTTCAATATGTCTATTTCTTTGACAATAGAATTTTTCATCTGTTGCGTTTTCTCATTCAATCCCTTCATTAAATCTTCTTTTGGTTTATTGCTCTTTTAATAATCCAATCATTGATATTTTGTTCTAGGTTTTCATCCCCTCCCTGTCTATGTACTGCTTTGTAGGGGATTTGTTGGTATGTGGCAATGCTTTTCTAGTTTGTTTCCTCATTTTTGAAGAGCTTCTTCTGGATGAATTGAGGTTCCTGGTGGAGAAGCAAGGCAGGTCTCTTGGTGTTTCTTCCTTACAGGTCAAATGACCAGTTCAGATACTACTGCTGTGATGACCACCTTTTTCCAGAGTTCTTCCTTCATCTGGGTCCTTGTTTTACAGCACCATTTGTATCTACGATGCAGGTCATGGAATTGGAACCTGATGTGGTTGTAGGATGGTCTGCTAGGCTATTAACGCATATTGGCAGGTATATATCATTGGCTCCTTAGTTCCCAGAGGTGTGTGGTGTGTTGAAATGGGTTTGCCTGTGCATTGGTATGGGACCTGGGATCCTTGGTTGTGAGGACAGATTCCTTATATTTGGACCTGGCAGGTCTGAGCTGTAGTTTGGGGTCTCAGGGAAGGAGTCCTTGGTGTGTACTGAGTCCTTGCTGGTCCCAAACCCAAAGCCTGGGTTCAAAAAGTGGCTGGAGAGCTCCAGGAAAGGGTCCTCAATGTTTCCTGGGGCTTACTGGCCATGATTGGAAACCTGGGCCCACACATGTGTAGCTGTGTGACTCCTAGCAGCAGTCCTCCTATTACATATATTTCCATAGATATTCAAATCTACTAGAGGTCATATAACAATACAATAAGGTTGAGATCCAAGCAACTATGGGAGGATGTCAGATCAGATCTAGCTCACTGTTCCTGGTGTTGTCACTGGCCTATCTAGCTCATGGCTCCTGTGGTTGGTGGCCACATTGCTGACTTGCAGTCCTGGGGTAGGGCCCATGGTGTTTACTTTCATGTCCTAGAGCTGGCACTAGTAGAGCTAGGTCATGAGAACCTACCAAGCTAGGTCAGAGCTCCTTGGGCAGCTCCTGATGTTGGAGTCCATGGACCTAACTTACTATGCCTGAGGTGAGGCCCATGGGTCTAGTTCATGTGGTTTGGTGCTGTCACTAGCATAGCTGGTTTGTAGAACCTTTCAAGCTTGGTGATGGCTCCTGGGTGGCTCCTGAATCTGGTACCCACTAGGCTCTCACAGGTCCTGGGGACATTGCCTCTGAAATAGGTTATGGTATCTGTCAAATTAGGTTGCAGCTCCTGTGGCTGGCAACATAACTAGTTTGCACCTTCTGGAGCAGTTACCAGCCAGATCATGGAGCTCTTGGAGCAGCCCCATGTACCTATCCCAGGGTTCGTGAACTACTTTTTCCAAAATGGTGTTCTCCCCAGTTTTCACTGCTAATTTGGAAATGCAACTAGCTTGTGTGTATTAATGCAGAACCTGGGTTCTGCCAAAGAACATGATTCCTTCTGATATTAGGGTTCACTGTCCAGTTCTTACCTTCCTGTGTTTGCGGTTCTTCCCTCCCTTTTAACTGAATTTGCAGTTCGAACACAATGTGGCAGTCTTTGCAGCTGTTTGTTCCCTGCCTCCAAAGTGGTGTTTTATTTTCTTATTTTTTCCATTCTTATTGTGTGCAATAAGTCTCTAATCTTTGTTTATCTTATATTGAGTTTCAGTAAAGATAACCTTTCCCCCACCTCACACAAAGGCTCTTCTCCCAATGTGGACATCACACTTTGTGGAAAGCTTGTTCACTCAGCAATCCCACCAGTCTCCATCTTCCCAGAGTCCTAATACTATTTTTTTAAATGCAAATTAAACATATTGAGCCCATAAATGAATATTTGAGATTATATAAAATTTGATAGAGAAATGATATATATATGATTGTATGTTTGGGATTAGAGGGTATAAACAAATATATGTGAAAGTATGTGAATGCCATATATAGATATGTCATATCTTTATATTATACATAAAATTTCAGTGAGCTGTAACACTTTGTAGGAGTACTACAGGAATCTTAGAAAATGCAATACCATCTTCATTTTAAATAGCAAAGGACAATATGAAGATTGGGAATGGATTAACAGTTCCAGGACCAATATGGCAGCTGTTACCTTCATCTTTGTAAGGGAATTGACTTCCAGAAACAGTGTTTAAAGTCTCATTCCAGGGAATAGTACAGATGAAGGGCATGGCTGTGGGAAGGAGACTCCCTTCACCTTTTAAGAAAACTCTATGAATTTTACCCAATTTGGTTGAAGTGAATAGGTGGATGCACAGATATATACCCACAGAAACATCACTTTTTAATTTTGTCAGCATTGACAATTTAGTTCAGATAATTATTTGGAGGGAGGGAGGGAGATAAAGAGGTAGAGAGAGAGAGAAAAAAAGAGGAAGAGAAAGATTGCATCTCTTATAAAAGCAAAAAAATATTTATGGTGATGATTTGGGGGGTAGTAGGATTACAACAATATTTTCTCTAGTGCTAATATTTGCTCTCATTATTAATATTAACCATATATTGAAACATAGAGATTTACAGATGTGTTTATGTACCTTACATATACACACATATATAATGCTTAGATAATTTTCTTTATTACTGGTTAAGTATTGTGAGAGTTTTTCTTAAATATGTTCATTCTTTTATTATGGTAATACATAATCAAGAAATCCACTAAATATTTCAAAATGAAAAAAAAATACGTGAATCATGGAACTTTGCTGTGTGAGGTAGCCCATGCTTATAAGCCCAGAGTCCTGGGAAGCTGAGGCAGGGGGATTGCAAATTCAAAGCCAACCTCAGCAACTGAGTGAGGTTCTAAAAAGCTTAGAGACCCTGCCTTAAAACAAAAAACAAAACAAAACAAAATTAAAATGAAAAGGGCTGATGATGTTGCTCAGTGGTTAAGCATCCCTGGGTTCAATACCTGGTACCAAAAATGTTTTTTAAAGTAATTTTTCATGTTAGTGCTGAAATTTTACTGGACCTCATATGTGCATGTGCATGCACCTGGACAAACACACACATGTGCATGTACACAAAATGGGGCAATTGAACAGGTCACCCATTCTGCATATTACAAAATTCAGAATTAATCTATGAACTAAGTTTAAACTAAATTTAGCCATTTGTTTCTTGAAAATTACATTGCCTGTATTGCCTTGAATCCAGATTGAATGTTAAAATATATATTCTCAACTTGATTTTGCTTGTGAAACATTGGTATGGAAAAAAGGAGAATATTTATTTCAATTTCTTTCTACATTGAGATAATCCATTTCATACTTGGAAAGCATTGACTCTGCACTGGGAACTCTTCTTTCATTTATTATTCCCTTAGTTCTCCACAACAATTGTGGGAGTGAACACTATTTCCATTTTTAAAATGGGAAACTAAGACACAGATAATAAAACTAATATATTGAGCAGTCCAGATATTTCTATTCTAGTCTTGGTAATTTAAAAAAACACTTAAATATTTTTGTATGTTAATATTTTAAAATGTTTCTGCTAGAGCTGGAGCAGTGGCTCAGTGATTACAATGCTTGCCTGGTATGCATGAAGACAAGGGTTTGAACCACAGCACCAAATACACAATAAAATGTTAGAGCAATGAAAGCCACATGAAAAACAAAATAAAATTGATTCTCTCTTTCTATCTCACTGTCCCTCTCTCTCTTAAAAAATATTTCTGCTGTATCTCTGCTTTTAAAAAATATGTTCAACATATTTTAAGATATGCTCATAAAATTGTATTTATTTAAGCTGATAATAAAACACCCCCTTGTTCGTTTTGGCTAAGTATTAAAGCATAGAACTTTATCTTTGATGATTTGTTCTATAAATATTCAAAGTAATATTGGATCTTTCATGTTTAACTTAAACATTTGATCCAAAAATCTGTCTACAGTTTTAAAATTGCTTCTGTCTATCTTTCTAGATGGTGGGTTTCCTATACCCATCCTGATAAATTAATTCATGCTTCTTTTTACTTATCAAATATAGTTTTGCTTAAAATCCTAGAATACAGTCATATTTTCACTCACTGTTTTGTTTCCATTCTTTCATCTTCTGGAGTAGTTGGATGGGTTAACAGGTGAAAGAAAGTCATGATTGTGGCCAAGTTTGCTGCTTAAGAGTTTAGGTGATGCAGGTATGTGACTATTAGGACTTCAATTTTCTCTTAAAAAAAAGAGGCTTAAGGACATACACTGTGACTATTTGTATGATATTTCACTCATGAAGTTTCTGTGTAATAGTTCTTTGACATAACTTAATAGATACTCAACTCAAACTATTACTTTTAAGTAAAACCTACTTTTACTTTCTGGTCTATGATTAATATTGGCCCTTTATCCATAACTTAGATTCCAAGTACAGTCCATCTTAAAGATATTCTTTATTTCACATGAAACCTATTATTGCTAAATTATTATGCTTTTGTCATGAAAGTATAACTTCTGTATTGCGGTATCTTGAGGGCTAAAGAAGTCCTTGATAACTTAACTTTTATGAGAAGCAGTGTATTATTATTGCAATAATTCTTTAAAATTATTGCATATAAGCTCAAAATGAGATCACAATGTGGTGGAGAGCTTTTAATGGAAAAATCATGGTTTCCACATGACTTACAACTTTTCTTAGACAAAAATATGATATAATTATACTTGATATATGCTATAGAAATATAAACATGTGAACACATACATTAGTTTTAAGATATGCACACATTAGCTTTTTTTGGGGGGAGTTTTTTTTTTTAAAGGAGAGGGACAGTGAGAGAGAAAGAGAAATAATCAGTTCAATTTAGTTTTCATGTCCCTTTTGTTGTTCCAACACTTCTTTGTGTACGTGGTACTGGGGTTTCAATCCACATCCTCACGCTTGTCAGGCAAGCACAGTAATGATTGAGCCACCACTCCAGCCCCGACATCTTAGTTTTTAATAAAACCTTTTATGTGGAATCATTAAGAAATAGTTGAAAAATGTGACAATCAGAATATTTTAAATTAGGTATTCAATATAATGATTTTTATTAAAAACTACATTTTTCCTTTCAAATTCCTAAAGCCTTTCATTGTTTTTCCTACCTGATTTACCCAGGTACAATTTACAGCACAGTGTTCAAAAAAATCATGATAAAATATCCTTTTCCTATCTCGGAGAGATAAATTTATTATTTTAATGTTAAATAGAATGGCTATCATAGGTTACTATGTTGAAATTTCATCTTGGATTTGCAATCACTGTCCACAATCTTATGAAAAAAAATCACTTTTGATTTTTGTGAATTACTTTATAAGCATCTCTTGATATTATGTGATTTGTTAATTTTCTTCTGTTTGTCAGGTGGATTTTGATTAACTGATGAATATGAATTTTTGAAATGTATGCATCCAGATAGTGGTGCATTATACTGATTACTAACTTTATGAGCATTCTGTTTAAGAATTTTGTTTCAGATTTTGTTAAGGAAAATTGGCCTAAAAAGTTCACATAAAGATAATCTTGTAAATTGAGGTAATGAATACTTCCCCCAATTTTTAAGTTTCCAGAAAAGTTCTTTCTTTTCTTGTTTATTTATTTATTAACTTTTGGTACCAGAGATGGAACTCAGGGGTGCTTAATCACTGACTCACATCCCCAGCCGTTTTTACTTTTTATTTTGAGGCAGGATCTCTTTAAGTGCTTAGGGTCTTGCTAAGTTGCTGAGGCTGGCTTTGAACTCATGATCATCCTTCTTCAGCCTCCCAAGCTGCTGGGATTACAGTTGTATGCAACCATATTTGGCTCTAGCAGTTTCTGTAAGATTTTATTTTTTGTTCATATATGTTTTGTGGAATTTACTGGTAACACCTCTGAGCAATCTGTTTTTTATGGGAGTTTTTGCAATATAAATTCTGTATAATTAATGTTGACTGAAAATATATATGGTTTCTGTCTTCATATGATGTTCATACCCATTGAGGAACTCTTCACTGGTCAGCTGCACATTCCATAAAGATTATATTGCTAAACTTTAGGACATGGAAGACTGAATCATATTGAAAAGAACACTTAAAGAAAAGAAGAGAATTAAATTATTTTAGTTAGAAAATTATGATTTGCATTTGACATCTGGGTGAAAAAATTTTAAAAAATGGTGGTTGCGGAAAATAATATTGATGGAATGTAACAATGATAAGTGAGAAATGCTAGTTGAAATAAGTAAAAACAATAGTACTTACTATGCTTATAACTTGAGAACTACATAGATGTTTGTTACTGTATTTAAAGATAGAGAACACAGGGAAGTACATTTGGAGTAACAAGAATAATATGAATCTTAAATTAACTTTGAATAAACTAATCTGAAATTTACTGGTGCATCAATAGAAATTTTAAATTAATGATCGATTATGGATTTTTGGAGTTCAGAAATCTCAACTGTGAACAGAAATCTTGGATATTAACCTATTGAAATCCTAGAAGTAAATGACAAATTCTGAAAAGAATCTTGTAGATAAAGGAAGATACATCAGTGTTGAGCCTTATACTACTGATGAAGAGTACAGTTAGGAGCCATTTCCATTGAGTAGAGAACTGAATTACACAGATCAGAAACCAAATCTAAAAACTTAGAAACAGGTTAGAATAACAGAGACTAAATGTAAATTTTTTTTCATGATAGGTTGTTGCTAAGTTTCTTAGGGCCTCCCTAAATTGCTGAGGCTGGCTTTGAACTTGCAATCCTCCTTTCTCAGTCTCCTGAGTTGCTGGTATTACAGGAGTGCACCATGGCACCGGTGTACATCAGTTTTTCAAGATGGTTGTTCGGGGGGAAAAAGAAAGAGGAAGAAAACAAGAAAATGAAAGATGGCAGGTAGGCAGAAAGGAAAGAAGGAAGGAAGGAAGGAAGAAAGGAAGGAAGGAAGGGAGAGAGACAGAGAGGGAGCCGGAGAAGTAAATCGTGAGTGACAATGTTTAATCCAAGGACATTCACATCCTAATTAGGAGAAAATAAAACAAAACAGCACAGTGTGAGCATTTACTGATATAAGAAGTAGAAAAGATTACCAAAGGTTAAATACTTTAAGCACCTGAACCACACAGTTCAAGGAAGCCAAGTGATGTAAAAGAAAATGGAAAATCAGAAGAAAATTACTTGTGATATAAAAAAAATAAGGGAGATCAGAAGCTCTAAAACTATCAAATTTATTTACAAAAATAAACAAAATCTAACAGGAAAAATAAAGAAGCAGACATAAATACTCAAAAGTAGAAATCAAAGGGGAATTATACTCCTTGAAAGAGGAAATTAAAAGTATCATAAAAACACTTCACAAAATTGTATGCAAGCAAAATTTAATATCTTATTGAAAGAGAAAGTTTTCTGGGGAAAATGAAAATTATAAAAGTGAATCTCAGGAGAAATCCAAAACCTCATCAGATCTTCACAGTGGAAGAGGGTGGGATCATTCTGTAAACACTGTTCTCTGGGAACTAGCCCAAACACAGAGGCCCAGAAATATTCATGGACGAAGAATTTCAGTCTTCTGAGGAAAGAATTTTGATGTTATATAAATTGCACCAAAGTTTGGTCCCCCTAATTGCACACCTTGCACAGTCACTCTGGCCTCCTTTTATGTTCTGCTGACTTTTCAAAACTACAGGCGTAGAGAACAGTCTCGGAAGCTACAAAGTCTGCCTCAGAGCAAATGACAGTTTTGTTTGTTGTCCATTATAACCAAGATGATGTCTCTGCCTGAAGAAAGGTTGGCAGAATGTTAGCATCCACTAATAGAAGAAAGGTTTCCCAGGCATAGAGATTTTTAGCCTCTTGCAAAGCATGGTTGGGAACCATTCCAAATCCCCTCCTGCTCCCCTGTGGGCTTTAGGAGTCAAGGTTTCAAAGGCTCTGACATGAAGCTCCTGCTGCGTACCTGCTTGCTGTGCTTCCACTGTGGCCTTCTTATTCTCAGAACCAGTAGTTACCTGCCTCTTTTGTACATTTACAAAATCTTGCCTGGCTAACTTGATAGTTTGCAAATGAGATAAACTCTCCAAAGTTTTTGTAGGAGTGACCCCCTGCCATCATTTTGCCTGATATGTATCTTTCAGACCTTATCTGCCTCCTTGTACATGGACTAGAAACCCAGTTGCATACTCAAGTAGAAATACCTTGAATATTCTTCATTAAATTAATCCCAAAAATGTGTGTGGATCTGTATTGCAATTATATTTTAATCTGTACCAATGGCAATCATCCATTTTGTTAAGTTTCATAATTAGCATCTAACATAGGAAATTTAAGAAAGTAACCAAAGTATCCGAAACTTAGATTATGATATACTAGTTGTTTAGTAAGTTATATCCATTGTTCCTATAGTGGTGGATCTTAACTAAAAAGTTTGTATTTTCTTGTCTGTGCATTATCATGCTTAAAGAAAGCTGTTGTGGTTTGTTTATTCGTTTGAAGTTGCTTCTGGTTGTCTAGACATTCAATTTTTCTGCAAAGATATTTTTTCTTTCTTTCATTTGAATGCTGGCACTTTTAAGATTTTTTAGTGCATTATAGTTATACATAATATTGGAGTTCATGTTGATATAATCATACATGCATGGGATGTAATTTGTCCCACCTCGGTCCCTAGTATTTGCTCTTTCCCTCTCCTTCTCTCTTCCCTTGTCCCCTTTCCTCTATTGAACTGATATTCCTCTTATTTATAGTAAGATTTTTAAATTGGTATTTTATAGATACACATAAAGGCGAAAATCACTGTGGTGTATTGGTCTATGTACATAGCATAATAATTATTTAATAATTTATTTTAAAAATGCCATTTCAAATTAACTCCAAAGGAACCTTTCAAAATATAGGGTTAATTTTTTCTGAATTTTGATAAATTACGAAATATTAGTACAAAAGTAAACAAATGAAACATAATCCTTCAGCCTTCAAGAGATCCAAAAAATAGCCATCACAAATATCAAGAAAATATAGGCTCAACACTCCAACATGTAGACACAGACACTGACAACCATAACAAGACCCCTAAAGCTGAAGAAATAAAACCAATAATCAATTAATCAATAAGTGGGATGGCATAAAATTAACATCCTCTGTACAGCAAAAGAAACAAAAGCATGAAAATGTTGATTACTTAATGTCAGAAAATCTTTGCCAGCTACTCCTCTGACAGGGTTTAATATCTGGAGTATATAGAGGAATTAAAAATTTTGACACTAAACAAACATTCCAATCAATAAACGAACAAAAGAACTAAACAGATATTTTTGAAAACAAGAAATGCAGCTAGTTGTGGTGGCACCTGTCTGTAATCGCAGGCTGTGGCAAGAGGATCACAAGGTCAAAGCCAACCTCAGCAACTTAGTGAAGCCCTTAGCAATTTAGTAAAACCCTATCTCAAGATAAAGAAAAATAAGGATTTAAAAAAAGGGGATGGGAATGTGGCTTAGTGGTTAAGAACCACTAGGTTCCTGGGTTCTGGTACAAAAAAAAATTTTTTTTAGAAGAAATACAAATGACCAACAGATATATTGGTGGTGTCGGGAGGAACTGTTCAACATGTGTAGCAATCAGGGAAATAAAAATCAAAACTCTATGGAGATTTTATCTCACTCCATTTCCATGTATAATATTAGATAAGACATTGACTATAGAAATATGCTAGCAAACATACAGACACAACAAGATTTGCTCAGGAAATTTATGTGTCAATACTTCACATCTTTTTTAGGCTTCCTTTACTTGAATTGTGTACTCTTCATGATGTGTAATAAAAACATACTGAAAACTAATCGTAGCACTTTAAAGAATGGCATACGTAGAATTCAGAAAAGATACTCTTGAATAGCTAGCTTCCCTAACTAAAATAACAGGAAGCAACCTTCAAAACATCAGTTAAAACCAAATGTGAATTATATATTAACCCAGAGCACCTTCTTTTGGAATTTGGAATGTTATTTTAAAATCCATAGAATCAGTACAGAGATTATCTTAAAATTGCAATCTTGGAATTGATAATATCAGTTTTGTACATATGTTGAAAAATTACATAGAATTGAGAGCAGAATTTCAGAACTCTGGTTTGAAGCAATTCATAAGAGAGAAAATTTCTGAAGAGGTAGTTAGATATAAAGAGAAATAAAATAGAGTATGTAAGTACAATATTCACTAATGTTAATGGACTTGTGATGTTACCCAAATGCTTTTCAGTTTAACATACCCAGAAGAGTTTGTGTGATGATCTATATATAGTCATTGAATGATAATGAATAAGGTAATTTTACAGTGCACATCAGGAAGAATACTTTCCTGGAACTCCAAAAGGACATTTTTACATTTCCTTTGCTTTAATGATTCTAAAACATTATGTACTCCTACACCGCACAAAGGAACTGCTGGCTACAGGATAAGATTGAGAACTTTAGCTCTTTTTTGAACAAAAGCTTTGTGTCTTTTGTATGCTCAGAGAAACCTGTTCTCACATGCTTCAAATTATTGGTCTCAATGGTGTTGGCATTTTTATTCCTACTATTTCCTCTCAGTTTTCTTGATTGTTAGACAATGATAACTGGCTTGTGACCAGAGTTTATAGTTCATTGCTATTTTTCTGTCTAGATGTAGATAATTCTTCTTCCTAACAATGTTTGAGCACACTCTTCAGTCAAAACACAAGTATATTTCTGAAATGTAAAAGAATATATTTTGTCATTATAAATGAAAAGATAAATTCTAGTAGAAACATTTCAAATTTTTTCCATTAATTTGCAAAAGGTCTTATAATCTTAGTGTATCTTCAGATTTGTAGGACATTTTACTTTTCTAGTGCACAATTCATATATTTAAAATATGAATCTAGATTTTTGTCTTATTTAACCACAACATTTTCTGTCATTATTAAGTACCTCATTAAAGCAAGAATTTTCAGAAGTGTTAACATTTTCAGAATATCAATGATGCAAATCTTATGACTATTTTTTCCCCAAAAGTAGCAGTCATTTGTTCAAATTGCCATGGAATACTCTCTAAGGACCCTCACTTTATACAATATGTATGTGGCATGCCTAAAGAAAAATCAATGTAAACACATCAACTCTGACAGGCTGTTATCAGCTTTTTACAGAACCTAAAATCAACCTGAAAGATAGCCTCTTAAAACTGAGGAAAATATACACTTTAAATTTGCCAGTCATTCTCTCTTAATGGAGACAAAGCCAAAGATTGTGTCCTTAAAAACATGTGGTCTCCTATAAATTATTTCAAAAATTGCATTTCCTGTTGGATGTAGCTCTTATCAGAATGAGACAAAACTGTGGATTGAATTGTTTGACAAAATATGAAAAACTCACACATCTTCTTGAAGAGGTGAGGTTCTCAGTTACTACTAACTTTTCATGTCTGACCCTGGCAGAAAGGGACCTGATACTCAAAGAACTAGAAGACAATTAAAATTTGTCTATTTTAATTCAACCCTGAATTAAATATCTTAATCTTTTAAAAACTGATTAAATATATTCTCTGTTTTAGTCATGTTAAAAAAATCTATGCTACTTAACTACATATAAGTAGGGTAGGCATCATTAACCTTATTTTGGAACTGGGGAAATTAGGGATTATAGAAATCAACTAAGGTATTCAATGTCACATGTGTAATAAGGGACAATAAATAGTCTATTTTTTTAAAGAAAGAAGGACAATGAGAGAGAGAGAGAGAGAGAGAGAATCAATTTTTATTAAGTTTTTTCACATGACTTTTGTTATTCTGACACTTACTTGTGTACATGGGTGCTGGGATTTGAACCCATGTACTCACGCATGCCGGGCAAGCGCCAGAACTGGCGAACCACTGCTCCAACCCTACAATAAATATTCTAAACTGCTGATCCAAGTAGTTTTTTAAGATATGGGTTATAATCCAGACATTCAAATAGTCTTAATTCCTATATCTTTGAATAGTCACTTCCAGGTGTGACTAGGTAGTATTGATTTGGAAAGATACACAAAAGTGTATAGTAAATCTGTCTTAAGCATTGGCTGTCCTAGGTAATTTTAAAATGCATTTTAAGATATTTAAAGTGGGGGCTGGAGAGTTGGCTCAGCGGTTATAGAGCCTGTCTGCCAAGTACAAGTACACGGATTCAAACCCCTAGCACCATGTACGCAACCAAATGTCCAAGCAATGAAATCCACATGAAAAACTAAAACTTATTTCTGTCTTTCTCTCTTCTCTCTTCTCTCTCACTGTCCCTCTCTCTTTAAAAAAAAAATGATAAAGTGATTTTCTTATCAAAATTAATACTTAGTCGAAGTAATGCTTAAATTAAAATTTACCAACATTAATAATTTGTTAATGTTTTCTAGAAATCACATAATGTGGCTATTTAGATCTTTCAGTTGTCTTACTTTTAAAAATGTTAAATAAAACTGATTTCCTTGGGAGGGAAAGAGAGTGAGAGAATTAAAGTTTTCTACATAAGTTAATTTCACAAATTTCTATGTTCTTATTTTTAAAAATTGCAGATTATTTTCTGCAGAAAAAAATAAAGACATGCAGGCAAAAAAGAAGTAAGATGATGGGAAGAGAAAGCATAATGTGAGTGTCAGGCACTGTGTGATACATAAGGTTTGAACAGGCACATTACTACTACAGAGTAGGCATCTTAAAACAGGAAATTACTAGTGTTTGCATGTGCACATGAATCATATCCACTCATTAAAAGAATTTGAAGGATATAGGTGATTTTGAGACTTGACTTTTTCCACCAAAGCGAATGAGATAAAGAGGAGAAAAGGGCAAATCTATATCTAATATGTGAAAGAGAAGGAAAGGTTTTCTCGCTGTTATCAGAATGCTTTTGCAGCAGAAAATGGACCAGGAAAACATAACTAAGGCAAAATTTGAGAATAGTTAATTGAATTATGAAAAAAAAATACCAAATATTTGGTAAGCAATTCAAGAATATAATTAAACAAATAAAGAGTGTCATGTTCAAAGAACCCACAAATTCAGTTGTTTTAGTGAAAGAAGTGGCTTTTGAAATGAGATTTGGAACTTCAGTAGGATTTCCTTAAAATTTGGAACTTCAGTAGGATTTCCTTAAACGGTAAAATGGAGAAAGGAAAGTCTTTCTTTCCATACAAGAAAAATGGTTAAATAAAAAATCAGTGTTTGACAGGTAGGTGCAGGTTTTGTAACACATGCAAGTGCCTTCCTTCCCTCTTGCACTATGAGAATTTAAGAATATCCTCTGTGTATCAATCAGCTTTGCATTATTGCAACCAATTATCCAAGGCAAAGGTTAAAGGATGATTTTGCTGTGGTCTGGAGGATCCAATCCAAGATCAGACAGCTCTGTTTCTTTGAAAGTCAACCACTCACCTCATGAGTCAGAAAGCCGAGGGAGGCTGAGAGTCTGAGAACCCATAAACCACATAGACGGGTAATCATAAATGACTTAAGGACCTCAGATTAGGACTCACCTGTTAAAATTCATAGCATCTCCCAATACTGTAAAACTGACAACCAAACCTTTAAAGATATGGAACTTTGGGAGACACTAATCCAAATTACAGCATTGCACTCATTTCCACTATAAACTCCAATGCAAAATGAATTATTCTCATCAATAAGAGTCCCAAAGTCAACCACTCCCGAATTTATTGAGAGTTTATGCCTGAAGTCTTCTCCAAGACTCAGACCAAACCCAACACTGAGCTTTATAACTTAGTTTTAAAATTGTATACTTCCAAGACAGAATGATGGGACAAACACAGGGAAAGAATTCCAATTATAAAGAAGAAAAACAGGGAAATAGAAAGGAATAGGCCCTAAGTAAGACCGAAACCCTAAAGGGAAAAATTAAATCATAAAATTGAATCTACAGCATTCTTGCTATATGGTGATAGCATGTGGTTTCCAAGGACTTACACAGCATGTTATTATAGCTTTGCTGGTTGCCAGCCCTCATGGTCACCCTCTCGTGCTGGCTCTTCATGCTTCCCGTCACTTTCCTGAACAGGCATTTTATGTTTCCAGCACCTTTACATCTTTCTCCATTGTATCTTCCTCCTATAGGTCTAAGCATACCCTCAGCAGGGGCTGTTTGCAGGTAGATCACTGCTTGGCCTCCCAGGCTGTCCACTGAAATCTCAGAGGCATGTACTATGATCTCATCATCCTAGCACTCTGATTATCTGCAAAAGTAGCATCATGCTGATGCCAATGTCTGCAACTGGCATGAACTGTAGCTATGATCCCTTGCCTGCCAGAATATCGTGCTGGCTGCATATTGCAAAGTGAATCCTGAGGCCATCCTCAGGTATTCAAGGCAAATTGGCACTCTTTTCTCCAATGATCCTGTGCTGGAATGTCTTTGAAATAAATTTGTATGCCTATACTTTCTCAATAAGACTCCCAAATCAGAATTAAAGTCAAGAATCAATGAGTGGGATGTCATTAAACTAAAATGCTTTTCCTCAGCAAAGAACTGATCAAAATCTACAGAATGGGAGGTATTCCTGACTTCATTTGTTTTCCCCCAGGGCTGAGGACTGAACTCAGGCCTTGTGGATGCTAGGCAAGTGCTCTGCCACTGAGCTAAATCCCCAACCCCTATTCATGACCTCTTAATCCTCTGACAGGGGATTACTAAGATTTTCAAAGAACTCAAAAACGTATCAAACCTTGGACAGATTTCTGAGATGTCCATTAGGCACATTTATTGTCCTGATGCAAAAACTTGGCTTCCTTTTTAGCAGCACAAATCTCTTTAGCATCCATACCTTCCTTGAGCAGATACTTGTGGTTTTTTCCCCTTCCTTTCCTGGCCAGGCTACAACTTTTTCAAATCATTCCATTCTACACCTTTTTACCTCAGTCTTTCACCATAAATTTGGAAACAGCCAATTAATCTCATGCAATAACATAAACGCATTGCTGCCTTGAAATCTCCTTCAAATACCCCAGTCCATTATCTTTAAGCTTGGCCTGCATTTAGCTGGACACAATGCAGCTACATCCTTTTACAGTGTATAACAATAGTGATCTCAAGTCCTCTTTCAAATACTGGCCTCTAGTCCCATCCACTTAAAAGTTCACAGCGCCTCACAATAATGCTACCTAGAGGGCCAAGTTGTTAACGTAGAGGCCACTAGGGGACACTCATACAAATCATATCACCATGTAAGCAGAATAATTAGTGAATTTGCACATTATTTTGTTTATGCAACGTAGCTTCTGTAGGTAGCTACCTTCCACTATGTTGATCAATATCATTAATGATAATGATAACTGTCAACTAACTACAAATATCTGATGAATTTTCAAATACTTTTCATAACCTACCTTTGGACAAAAACCATAGCAATCTCCTAAATATTTAAGAAGGCACTCTTAATGTGTATTTTGTTTGTTTATTTTCAAAGAATCAATTCCAAAGTAGAACAGTGAGTATAGATTGCAGGGTGGGGAGGGAATTTTCATGTCTGTGGCTCTTTGCACATAGATTTTTCCATTTCCTTGCACCACAAGACCTCTGTGCCTGGCATTCAGAAAGGGACATTCCTGGATGCCTTATAGGTTTTAAGTTCTTCCGGACACAGTCCTTCTACTTTTCCCCGTGTATTCACACTTTTTGAAAGATTTTCTATTTTTTTTTGGGGGGGGGGGCTTTCCTTTTTCTTAGTATTAATGCTACTCCTTCACTAAAATATTGAAATATATTCTCTAGGAACAATTATAGAATAAATTAGTCCAGGTCCCTTTTCATATCTTGCAAGATTCAGACTAAGACATGGTCAATTTATTGCTTATTTTCTTTCCCTTTTATTTTTTCTTTCTACTCTACCCATACCTTAGGGAGAATTTCCAGATAAATAAGAAAAATAATTTCAAGAAAGGATACATTCGAAAATGAAAATAATTTCATAGACTTCCTCCTTATAGGACCTAAATTCTTTTCAAGTTCAATGATTGGTCATTTGAAAATCATCTCCTTTCTCTACACAAAACTTTTATCTATACCATGATTTATTTTGAAAAATAAAAAATTACCTACATATCACTAAGGTAGGACTAATATTCTAATATTCTATAATTTTCAATTCTTGAGTTTACTCTCATGATCATGAATGTGGAAAAATAATTTTATATTTAAAATCAGCAAAGCCTATTGATGCACTGCAGTCACTCAGCAATGGGGTGCTTTTGTAGAATGAAGAAAGTTTCCTATAAATTTAAAAATATAGTTTGGCAAAACATTTCTTTTTATAAAGAGAGAGGGACAGTGAGAGAGACAGAGAAAGAGAGAAACAACTTTATTGAGTTTTTCACATGGCCTTAGTTGCTCCAACACTCGGTTGTGTACTTGGTGCTGGGGTTTGAACCTGGGTCCTCATGCTTGCCAGGCAAGTGCTGAAACCGCTGAGCCACCGCTCCAGCCCCTTGGCAAAACAATTTGATGTGCTTATATTTTATGTATGGCTTTATATTTTCTTACGATGAAAAATATGAATTGTTTGCTGCACAATTTCTGAGCCAGAGCTTAATCTTTTCTATAAAATATATGTAGTCAAAGAATTTTCCATACTTCCTTGAGATACCAAATATCTGATATTGAATATCCATGAAAGAATTTAAATTTAACAAGGCAATGCTTTCAAAAGTCAATTTGATAATATGATGGATGCTTAGAGTGAGAAAAGACTTGGGTGTAGTCAGAATAAAATGGGCATTTGCTGTTGTCAGAAAAAAATAAAATATGACTGTTAACATGAAAATATACAGTCATTTCATTCAGCAACTACATATTGAGCATACATTAGTTCCCAACTTTATTCATTGTGCTTAGGACACAACATTGTGTCTCAGAGACAGAAGCAACAAAGATCCTTTCGCACGTTTAAAGAATAATGAGGGAATGCGTTATCAGTGCTCTACAGAGAAACAGGCCAATCGGAGATATGCAGATATGTGGATATGATTTATCATTGGAATCAATTAATGTTATTGAAGTTAGGACTTCTTATTATCTTCTTTTTCAATTCTGAGGAACTAGGGAATTGCTGATGTAGTTCATTCCACCTCTGTAGGCACATGTCCAAGAGCAGGAGAAGAAGAATGTCCCAGATCATATTGATATCAAACTACTCCCTACTCCACATTTGTATATTCTGAAACTCCTGGCCTGGATTAGGTCCATCCTCATTGGTGATCCCTGTCTTCCTCACTCTTTATATGAATTCATTCTCACAGATACATCCAGAAGTTGTATTTTATGAGCTCTATGGGTTCATCTTAGCTGAACAAAGTTGATACTTAAATTACACATCACAGGCAGTATAAACAATTAAAATTTAACTAGTAAATAATCAAACAATTAACAGATGATGAGTACTATAAGGAAGGGGAACAAGGCTTTAAAGATAAAAAACGTTATTGACAGGGATATAAGATTTGGCATGATTAAAAAAAACAAGTAAATCAAAACTTGACAGAAATTAGAAGGACAGAAATGTTCGTGTCTTTGAGATTAAATTTCAGTAGAGAAATAAGAGAAAGTAAGTACCTATATTTTCATATCTTAAGATAAATGCTTGTCTGGCTTGCTACAGAAAGCATACAGGGACGATGTGGCAGGAGATAGGTTAACAAAGGAGACAGTAATTCTATACATTGCTGCAACAAAGAGAGACTCTAATAAGGCATTTGAATAAATATGAAAACTTGATCAGAGATCCAGAGTCTGTTGCTTAAAGGTAAGAACTATTCCCTTGAGGAGGGAATATGTAAAGCTATCGTATGTGCATTTTTAAAAATTGCATTATGTTTTCTCACAGTAATATTTAATCAATTACCAGGATAACTCTGTTCTGAAGAAAAAAATACTCAGCTATCCAAGGAATATATTATGTAGAATTTGTATTAAAACTACTACTAGATGATCAAAAAACCCATCAGATACCTGCAGTTAAAATGAATACGCACAGATCATAGATGTATAATGGCATTGGAACCATGTTTATCTTACTGTGAGTCCAATGGATGCATGAGCTCTCTCTGATGTTATTTGTACAAATATACTTAGTTGCTGTCACATCTACATATTAGTTCCCAGATATGAGGATCCCTTTAAGTAGGATGGGGCACTGCCAATAGGAAGACCAATCATTGTACTCCAACCAAAATAGAATCTGATAAACCATATTATCATGAGAATTAGAATTATAGTTTCAGGGTGGCAGATCCTATTATATCCTCTTCCGTTCCCATGCCAAGACCCTGCAAACACAAAGTAGACCATTACAAATGAAGATAAAGTAATTTGTTTCAGGAGATAACTTATCCAGAACACAATGACCCATTGAAACTATTACCTGGTGATATCTACATCCCTTTTTATGTGCAAGGATAGCATTCCAGTTTTGATCATGACATGGACTCACCTGCCCCGTGACATCACATAAATGAAATACGTCTTGAAATTGTGCTATTCTTCCCAATATACACATTGTTCATTATAATGATGCCACCATGATATCTGAAGCTAGCAAAGACAACATGGCAAGTATAAAAAAATAACTGTTAAAACATATGCATGGTGAGAGTGGGAAGTAAACTCTAACAAGTAAAGTAGTAATCATTCTAAGGGACCAAAAATTCAGAGAATCCTGTATTCATTTCCACAAAGAGACTGCTCGAGTTTTCCTTAAATATCTCATCACTAAAGAAGTGCTTTGTCACTAATGAATGGGTGTGTAACATTACTGAAAATATCATCTACAGTATTTGTCAGATGGAAGGCTCCCAATTTTGAGTAGGTCTCAAAACAGAAAGGACAGTGTTAAAAGTCCCAACTGTGTCACTGGGCAGTTTGTTCTAACGCATCTATATTGAATCAGAGTGGTGTGTCAAAGTTTCTAGTGTGATACAATAGAAGCATTTCAGGAAAGATGTTAAAAAGGAAGGGTCATGTTTTTATTGTGACAGGGAAATAATCCCCATTTGAAAAACATTCCCTAATTTGTTCCTGGACGTTAATAGAAAGTCAGTGCTTGAACACAGTATATGTGGAATCACCTATCATGGATACAGCATTATCAGAATCACTGAGTCATAGGCTCAGGAAATCACATCAGCAGTTCCTAACCAAATCAGATGGCTCAATTCAACTACATGACCAGTTATCCCAAGTTCCTGTGCCTTTTGTCTCTGTTGTACTAATTCCACTGCTCCCGCATTGGCGTCACAGGTGTTCTTAGAGATCTACTGAAAAGAGAAGAAAATTTCTGCTCTTCATTTAGAAGTTTCAAAAAATACAATGGAGCTAATTGTAAATAGACTGTAATTGCATTGAAAATTTGTTAGTTTTGACATAAAACTCACCTTTTGAGTAAAGAATATGAATATCCGTTTGCATGACATTAGAAATGGTTATAAGGATAAACACTGAGAAATTGTGAGTGGTCAGTGGCACAGCTGCTTAGCCAAGTATATGGAAAGAAACTGAGTGATGTGAGACAAGAAAGTGAGAGATATGTGTGTAGGATCACGTTAGTATATATAAATTGTGTTTCTTTTTATGTTGTAGATTTTTGCCAGCTAGAGAATTAATCACAGAAGAGAAATTCATAACCAATTGAGAGGGTGGTTTAACCTTTGGGAAGGAGATAGGCCAAAGCCTGGTGCTGTTCTCCGGGGAACATATGACAAGATGGGCAATCTTCCTGTGTCCAACAGTACAACAGACTCTCTTCTGGCACCACTGCAGGTACCGCTCATCTACGACAATTCCCTGTCCTGCATACATGCTCTTGGAATCACGCTTCTAAACAAGCCCTCTCTTGAACTATAAGTTATTAGTGTAGGTCAAATGATAAGAGCAAGAGAAGGAAAAGTATAAGGCCAATTTTCTTTCTATTTTATGTTTTTATTAGTGCATTATAATCATATATGATGATTGTATTCACTTTGACATAATCATACACACTTGGAATTTGATTTCCTCCACTTTAGTCCTCACTTCCCCTCTATCCCTTCCCTCTGGTCTCCCTCTGTTTCCCTTTCTCTATGCCACTTTTCTTCTTTCCATTGATCTATTAATTATAATTGGTGCTATATAAATATAAATAAAGGTGAAATTCACTGATATATTTTAAATGCACATTGCATAATTTTATCAGATTCATTCTACATTTCCTCCTGTTTCCTATTTCTCCTCACTCCCTCTCCAACTCCTTCTGCTCCACTGATCTTCCCTTATCTTGCTGATATTTGACCCCTCTTCTTTCTTCCTCTTTCTTTACTCTAGCTTCTGCATATCAGAGAAAACTTGTAAACCTTGATTTTCTGAATCTGTCTTATTTCACTTAGCATGATATTCTCCAGTTTCATTCATGTATTGGGTAATGTTACAATTACATTCTTGTTTATGGCTTAGTAATACTCCATCACATATATATATATATATACACATATATATGTGTATATATATAATATTTTATTAATCCATTCATTGATTGATAGGGCTCTGGAATGATTTCATCACTTGACTATTGGGATTTGTGCTGCTATAAATATTGATGTTAATTTATCCATATAGTATGCAGCTTTTAGTTCTTTGGAATAAATTCCACGGAATACTTGGGTCATATAGTGGTTCCATGCCTAGGTTTTCAATGAATCTCCGTACTGCTGTCCAGATATGCTTTATAATAATTTGTAGTCCCAATAACAATGTATAAGTGTACACTTCCACTCACATCTTCATCATAATTTATAATTAGTTGTAATCTCTATAATTGTCACTCTGACTGGAGTGGAAAAAAACTCTCAGTGTAATTTTGATTTGCATATCTGTAAGGTCAATTTTGAACTTGTTATATTTGGGATGAGTATAAGGCATGCTTTATGTCCATTCGGCCATTGACTTAGAAAAATCTAAGATGAAGCTATATTTTCAGTGGTGAGAAATTGAAAATTGCCCGGGAAATTGATTGGCTTTGAAACAGTGTACAAGAAAAACTAACACAGGAAAAACATATGTCAAAAAGAATTAAAATCTAGAAAACAACAGTCATTCAGATTATGTTGCTCTTAAGAGAAACTAAGAATGACTAATATATGGGAGAGGAAAAAGAGTTAAGAAAGGATGTTTTAAGTATAATAAAGGTAAGAGAATGTTGCATGTTGAAAGAAATGAACTTGTGAACTGAGAAAATTACTACAAATGTAGACAGAAATTTCTGGTAAAGTTTGTTAAATTAAGAGAAGTACCTTCCTTTGAAATAGGGACAAAAGCCATGGGGAGGTCTAGATATCAACTGCATTTGCATAGCAGCTTCTTGAAATTAATTTTAATTGCTGTTGTTTTAACTATTGTGGCATGAAGAAAAAGTCACTACCAATAAACTTGGCTTAAATTAACATACATGAGTTAAATATATGATTTAAACTACAAAATGTATTAATTCTGCATACTTCTAAGGTCTCCATAGTACCTTAATTATTTTAAGTGCTTCTAAATCTACCATTTATCCATGTGTTGTTAGAGTTATAGCTGTATAGGTATAGGTCATATCTGCATGATTAATTATTAAGAAAAATAATAAAGAAAAATAAAATGCCTAGAAAATGTGAAAAAATTAAGTTCATCTTTTAAAATATTATCTAGGTAAATAATCATGCATAACTTAGCATAAGAGCATTTGTACCAGAGAGATTCTCATGCATTCTAACAGCTAAATCAATAATGTTTCAGAAAATTTAACTGCTATGATTTTGATTTTGAATACTTTATTAGTCAGTTTTTCCTTGCTATGACCTAAATACCTGACGAAAATAATTTAGAGGAAAAAAGGTTATTTTGGAATCAGTTTCATAGTTTCAGTCCAAGTTCAGCCAATACCAATGTTCTAACCAGAGGTGAGGAAGAACATCATGGGGAAAAGGTGAGGCAGATGAAAGCTACTCAGCTCATGGTGGTCAGGAAGCACACAAAGAGCAAATAAGGAGACAGTAACAAAATATAATTCCCAAGAGAATGCCCCAAGTGACCCCCTTTCTCCAATTATGGCCAATCTGCCTATTGTTACCACTCAATTCATCCATTTAAACTATTTATCTGTACAATGGCTTAATGTACTGCTTAGTTTACAGTCCCAAAAAGACTTTGAAACTGATTTACAGGAGGGGATTGAAAAAGTATAGAGATGCACGCTAAAGCATATTGGAATGCTTTAAAGGGAACCCAATGGACAATTTTGGTGAAATGCCAAAATTTTCTGTAGAGAGTAAAGACTGGGCTCATGATGTTCAGAAGGGAAAGAAGACTCTTTGGAAACTAACCTAATTGTGGCAAGGACCTTACATATATATATTTTCCCCATGTTCTGAGACTTTGTGTTAGACCAAATTTAAAGATGATGAGCTCATTAATTGGCAAAGGAAATTTTACGGCAACACAGTCTTCAGTCAGTGGCATGAGTTTTGCTGGTAACTTTTATACAGGTTTACTATGTTGATTAGGATCAGAAAGCAGAGGAAAATACTGAAAACTTACAGTGTGACCAGAGCATATTCCAGCCAAGGTTGTTAAAGAGATTATCTCCACTAAAAAGAAGCTAAGTATTTTACACAGATACAATACAAAAGATGCATTGAGTGCATTTCAAGAATCAGAAAGATCATATCCATGCTATTCTGGAAGGTGTAAAAGTCATGACTTCTTTAAGATGCCATACGAGCATGTGGGTCATACAGTGGTGCTTAGAGAGTTGTTTCAACAAGATTTGATTCAACAAGATTTGATTCAACATTCTCAATCACCGAGTTTCTCAGAGGCTACCACAGTCCGGGTTCAAAACACCTAGCAACTGCTTATGCTGGTGCCAAACCTTGGTGTCATCCATATGATGATAATTCTGCAGGAAGGCAGGATGTTGAGTTAGGGGATCATGGAGGTTTCCACTCCAAAGTAAAAGGAAGGTCTTGGTGGCCAGGCAAAGTGTTGCAGGGTTACAACTACAGTCAGTCCCCAAGTGCATGAAGTTATAAGAAGGAAGTCAAAGCTAGAATGGAGACCCTCGAAATTTAGAGATGCAAGTAATATGGAATAGCTGCTGTGGAAAGTTGATGACCGTGAACAGATACAGGCCAGGAGAGAGAGAGGCCATAGCAGCAAGGTCATAGGGGGGGAATTGTCCAAGTCCTTTAGAGATCAGAGTTCATGAACATGTGGTTCAAATGATAGAAGTGGAGATGCAGAACTTATTTACCCAGCAAGACTTTGGTCTTTCTTTGATCTCATCTCTTTTTTCTGAGTCCCTATTTCTCAATTCTGGTATGGAAATGCTTGCTCTGTGTCATTGGATATTGGATATATGTAACTTGCTTTTGATTTTTACAGGTACTCACAGTCAAGAGTTTACCTTGAGTCTTAAGTGGAACTTGGGGCTTGGACTTTTGGACAATGTTTGAATTTTTAAAACTAAATGGATTCTTGGATATTGTTATGGATTAAATATGAGATATTCCTAAGTATAGATCATTTTAGGCAATACAAAAATAATCAGAGGTGAAATGATTAGATAATAAGAACCAGAATCACTGGATTAATTCATTTGCTAGAGTTATTTGAATGGATAACTGAGTGGTAAATGTAGGTAGGTAGGGCTTGGCTGGATGAAGTTGGTCATGGAGTGTGCTTTTAGAGATTATTATGCAACTTGTCACTCATTCCTCCTGTTCTCTCTGCTTTTTGACTTGTGAGCTGAGTTTTTCCTCTGCATACACTTCTGCCACGATGCTCTGCCTCACTTCAGGCCCTGAGAAATAGAGTTGGCCAACCATGACTGAGACCTCTGGAACCATGAGAATGAAACAGACTTTTCCTCCCTTAACTGGCTCTTGCCAGGTATTTTGGTCACAATAAAAACCTGAGTAACACAAACACTTGAAAAATTATTGCTATGTTTATTTTACATTCATCATTTCAAAATGAGATTTTTAAGTATTAATAAAGAAAACATAGTTTCAAGTATAACATGATATTTAAGAATAATGAGAAATAGCTGTCAGAGTGAACTGCTACCTTGGTTTAAGAAATCACATTCTCTCTTAGCGATATGCAATATGAGTAATGAGTAGCCAAATTTTTTTTTCTTGAGAGTAAATGTCTAAACATTTTATGCAATGTAGTTTAGAAATTACTTTTCAAAGTTTATAAAGTTGAATTTTATTTTTCAAATTATATCATCTATGTATAAATAGTGTCCTTTGTATTCATTTGATAGAGACTCATTTTTTAAATGGTTTGTCAGTGATATTTATTATCTTTCCATTAGTCTACATGACTACTTTTACAAGGGTAGTGAGTCCTAGGTCTTTATCAGATTACAAATATGAGTGAGATCATGTGGTACTTACCTTTCTGTGCCTGTTTTATTTCACATAACATAATTATCTGCAGTTCCATCCATGCTGTGATGAATGACAAGATTTCATTTCATTTATGGAGGAATAGTGTCTCACGGTATGTGCACCACATTTTCTTTGTCTGTCATTTGATGGACCATTAGATTGTTTTTCTGAGCTATGGGAAATAGTGCTGCAATGAACATGGGAGTGCATATAGTCCTTCAGCATACTAATTTCATTTCTTTCGAATATCTTTGAATCTCAATGTGAGTGGGTTTTCAGAATCATATGTAAGTCCTATTTTTTACACTTTTTTGAAGACCATTCATAGCTTTTCCGTAATGACTGTACTAAATGAAATTCTCAAAAGTGATCTCATAGAAGTTGAGCACAGACTGGTGGCTACCAGAAGCCAGAAAGAGCAGATGAGACGGAAAAATAGGGAGGGGTTGATCAATGAACACTGTTCACTGCTGTGACTAAAAGATCTGACAAGAAAATTTGTAGAAGAAAAAGTTCATTTTCAGGGCTGATGGTTTCAGAGTTCTTAGTCCATAGAACATCATCTCTGTTCCTCAGGGCTCAGGCTGAGTTTGAACATCATGGGCATAGAGTGTGGTGGAGGGAAGCTGGTTAAGGCATGGCTCTAGGAAGCAGAGAGAGAGATTCTATTCCGCAGATACCAAATATGTACCCCAAAGATACATCCCTAATGACCCACCATCTGCAGCCAATCCATTCCTGCCTAAAGTTTCCAGTAAATATTTCCATTTAGAAAAATACAGGCATAGAAAGAAAGGATGAGACCAAAGCAAATCCTAAATCTAGCTGGGCAAACAAGTCCTGTAGTTCCATTTCTGGCCACTGGAGCACAAGGCATGAAATGTTCTCTAAAAAAGGCTTCTGTAGCTCCACCCCTATGGCCTTGTTGGTGCAGTCCCTGTGGCCTCTCTATTTGGCTTGTCTATGCTCAATTCCTATAGCTTTCCTCAGCAGACATTCTGTGGTACTGGCATGTCTTAATCTTGGGGATCTCCATTGCAGCTTCAGCTTCCTTCTCATATCTCCATACACTGACCTCTCAGAGGCTGCTCACAGGGACTCCAACTTTGGGGCACTTTGCCTGGCTTCCCAGGCCTTTCTTTGAAATCATGGTGGAAACCTCCATGACCCCCTAAATCCAGCATCCTGCAGTCTCACAGAACCAGCACCAAGTGGTTGCTGCCAACATCTGCTGACATCTCAAGCAACAGCCAAGCTTCCAGGCACCATGGCTACAGCAGTTTTGTGTGTCTGGGTGGCTGAGCATGTTGAAAATTTTCCTAGGCCACCTTGTGTAAGAAAGGGGCCTCTTCTCAAAGGAATTTTAACTCCCTTGAGCCCGAAATGGATGTGGTCTTGCTAATTTCCGAGATCCCTTCTTTAGTGGCAGTAACTTTTTCAACTGCAACTTCTTTAGCCCCAGTTTTACTCCCATATTTTAAGTCCAAGTTTTTCAAATCTTTCTGCTCTGCTTTCTGCTCCTCATTAGCAAAATAAGTTTGGATTAAAAGCCACCTGCAATACCCATGCCACTTCCTGCATGTATGCCACCTAGAAATTTCTTCCACCAGATTAAGGAGATCATTGCTTTTAAAATCAGGCTGACAAAAGTCTCAGGACATGAGCAAAATGCGGACTTCTTCGCCAGAACATAACATGAATGGCCTCCAGTCCGATTTCCAATAGAGTCCTCCCTCCTTCTCTGAAATCTCTTGAGCCCTGTCTTTACCTTGGCAGTCATATTGGCATTCTAGTCTTCTGAACTCCCACCAGAATCTCCCATTGAGTTCCATTTACAGCAATATGATTTTGAGATGTGTAGCAATGCAAGGTAAACATCTCAAGATTCTTCCCACAAGTTCCAAAAAGCTCCAAAAGTTTCTAAGCCACAGCAACAACCCCACATCTCAATACCAATTTCTGCTTTAGTCAGCTTTTTTATTATTGTCCAAGGATCTGACAAGAACAATGTTAGGAGGAAAAGTTTATTTTGGGCCTCATTGTTTCAGTGGTCTTAGTCCTTAAAAGGCCAGCTCCATTCAGCCAGGTTTGAGGTGGAGCTGAGCATCATGGCAGAAGAGTGTGGCAGAGGGAAGTGGGCCAAAACATGACCCCAGAAAGCACATAGAGAGATTGCATTCTCCAAATACAAAATGTGTACCACCAAAATATGTCCCCATTTACCCACCTTCTCCAGCGACACCTTATCTTCCTCAAATTGCTAGTTAATCCCTATCCATGGATTAACTCATTAATTGGGTTAAGGTTTTTATAACTCAATCATTTACCTCACTCTTACTGCACTGTCATCCATGAGATTTTTGGGGGACACCTCACATTCAAACCATAACAAGTATATTATTCCAAAGTACAGTGAATGTAGATAATAATAATGTACTGTGTATTCAAAAACACTAGAAAACAGTATCATTAATATTTTTATCACAAAGAAATGATAAATATTTGAAGACACTGATGTGTACAAGGTGAGTTACAAAATGTATACATATATCAAATATGACATAGAATTTCATTAATATGCATAATTTTATGTTTTATGCATCACATAAATAAACACAATTTAAATAAATTTAATTTGAATTGAGTTTTAGTTTCCATTCTATATAATGTTAATTCATTTACATATTTTGTTTTGATTTTTTATTTATTCTTTTTATTGGTGATTACAGTAAAACATAATTATGGGATATTTGTTACATATTCATATATGCATATAATACAACAATTTGATTTTACCATTTGCCACCCCAGCACATTCCCCTTCGCTCTCCTCTTCCCACTCTCTGATCTCTTTCCTCTACTGATCTTCCTTTGATTTTAATTTTTTTTAATTTTTCAAGTTTTTATTGATTGTGTGTGAATTATTTAGTCTTTTAGATGTGCAAAATATGACTTTTAGTTTCAATTCTATATAATGTGAATTCATTTATATATTTCAGATCATTTCTGATAGCCAGAATTCTAAGACATGTACTTGTGACTATGGGTAAGCCTATAAATATGATGGACTATCCTTCCACTATTATGGTTACTTTATGCAAAAAAGATGAAGGTAATTTGCAGATAAAATTAAGATCTCAAATCAGTTTATTTAACTTACTGAAATAAGACATTTTTCTGGTTGGAATATAAATCATTTTAAAGTGGAACAGTGTTCTAAGGTAAGAGATTCTTGTGCTTTTCAGTTAAAGTAGGCTGCCATATTGCAAGACTTGAGAGGGATTCAGAGATATACCTGTAGTAAAGTGTTCCAGCTTGTGAGAGTTGAGTAACTTCTGGCCAATGAACAATAAGAATCTAGGGCCCTAAATTACAGACATGCATGAAAATAAAAACTGCCAACAATGTGAATGAACTTGGAGGCAGAATATCTTCTGAAGAAGCTAAGAGATAAGAGTATTACCCAGCTATCCCCTTGATTGTAGCTTAGTAGGAGTCTGAGTGGTTGCCTCAATATATTATGCCCAAGTCCCCACCCATGAGAACTTTTAAGACTATATATTTATTTATTTAAACTGCAACATTTCTTAAAATTTGCATGTTTTACATAATTATCTAATCTAGCATAAATACATGCTTATTACAAAATTATCAATTATATAATTATACACAAATCATGTATTGATGCTACTTGTGAAATTATATGTGATTTAAATTTAATTTCACTGCTTCAGTTCATATGATTTAGTCAGAATCAACTGAAACAGAATTTCTAGATCATAGATACAAACAAATTTAAATGATTATGAAAGTCTTTCTTCAACTATTGGCCACGGAAATATTTGAGAATATGAAAGTTTGAGGAAGAAAAGAGATTTAGAATCCAAACCAGAATAGAAAAATAATAAACTGAAAGAAAGGTTTTGATTTAAAGTAAAATTGCTTCAAACCATTTTATAAAAAGAGATTTACTAGCAGAATTGCAAAGGGTCTGACCAGCTCAATCCTGAATATATGCCATTAATTGGGCATCCTCCAAAGAAGTATTATTAATGTGGGTTTATATTCTGAACTTGGATTATTTCACAACATCACTAAGATTTATACATTTCTTTGTAAACTGATCAAATAGAAATTGTCCTAGTTAAGATTAAAACAATCAGTAGTAAGCTTTATCTTCCTATGAAATTATAATTTCCCTCGAAGTTCCTCCCCTATCTGCATTTTTATCATGTATATGTTTAACTCATAAAGAAATGATAATTATTTGATTCATAGTCCTGGAGATTTGAGGGCCTGGCCAGCTTTAGGACCTAATGGTAAGCAGCAGCACAACTTCAGGAGTGCATGTGAGAGGGAGAGGTCACATCACAGGACAGGAAGGCAAAATGTGGGTTACTCGTTATGACCTTTTCATGAGAACTGACTCAATATTCCACAAAAACTACCTCAACCTATTCCAAACACAGAGATCCCAGCAAGACCTAATTATTTCCCCCAAGGCCTATCCACTTCTTAATATTGTCATTTCGAGGACCAAATATCCAACTTGGACAAAAAAATTCTCAAAATGTAGCATTATTGAAATCAAAGATCAATAGCACATTCCTGGTGGGGACATAATTTGGGTTATATCATGAAGATTTAAACAAAGTTTCACTGTCAGGGAAGAAAGTAGAAGTTTAAGGGTGGAAAGATAGATTTTAGGATGGAAAAATCAACTGTAAGCAGCTTTTATGCCTTTGCTAAGTAATATGTCTTAACTGTAATCAACTTATATTCTTGTTATTTATGATAAACTAACTGAGATAAGAAGAAGAATATGAGTTGGTATTTTGGAGAGGGTGGACAAAAAAATCTTATGAAGAAAAAAAAAATGAAAGATGAGCAGATTTTTCCTGGGGAAAAAACTTGTGTGCAGACTAATCTGCTAGGGATTGATCAATAGTCTAGATGGTAGTGCCAACCAGGACTGCAATGAGGTCATTTTTTTTTCATATAAGAGGAAGAAAAATGCAATCCAGTACTCACATGAGGACTGAAAAATTACCTCAAATGTAGTAGAGGCCCTTATGCATATTAGGCTGTTAGCTTCCTCCTATTTCTATGATTAGTCGATCTTTAATTGAGATACCAGTTCAAAGCTAAGGACAGAGATTTTGATCTTCCAAATCATAAGGTAAGGGTTAGGGATGATTTGTGTTCATAATATAGTCTGTCTTTTGGTTTTCAAATGGTAGCTGATTCTGTCATCAGAAAACTGAAATAAGAGCCTTAGTAGGCAAAGGAAGAGTTGGAAAAGTGGACTGACATTTTGTGAGAATGAGAGTATCTAGTGTAAGATGCATATCTTTTCTGTCAAACTTGAAAGATTGTGATGTGCAATCTCCTACCTCTATTATCCCCCTCCCCTTTTGAAGATAGTAACTCCCCCACCTGTGTCCGCCCACCTCTTTCCAAGGACCCCTTCCGGTACCCAGCCATCTTCTTCCGGCAAACTTGCAATCCCCTACTACCCTCGCCATGTGTACAGCGACCCCCATTCCCATTCTCTCCCGGTCACCACCTACTTCCTCTTGCACCTGCCTCCACTTAATCACAGCCAGTCGCGCAGACTGTGCACCTGAGCTCCTCCAATTAGGGTGGAGGGCAGTAATGCATCAGGTCGGAATTAAAAACCCCTCACTCCCTTGCAAGGCGTGCAGTTTTCTTTCGCCCTTCAGCTGAAGTAAAATTTCTGCCTTGCTCACCCACATCCGACCATGTGTTTGATTTCATTTATAACACTAGGAACACTTGATAAGAGGATAGAAGAAATAAGACAGTATGCTGTCTAAATAGGAACATACTCAAAATTTCAGCAGTTTTAAATGGAACTCTAATTGCTTTCTACCCAAGTTTATTGGAACCTTTAAATAAATGAGACACTTAAAATCAAAATTCTAGTATTTCTTAGGAATTATTGAGTCCCAGTTCAGTGATAGTTATGTAATATTGTGCCATCACATATTAAGTGGATATAATTGATGAGTCAATGGCATGAATACCACATGAAGATACAAAGTCAGTAAGCAAGTTTGATAGCTTTCCTCACCAGGAAATTGGCTTGATTTGCATGAATAAAATGTTTCATATCATAGACACTCATAACAATAGCCAAAGCCATGGTTAATAAATTTGTCAAATTAAACATGGTGCTATATAAAATGTTATGTGTCAGTTCTGAGCAAGTCATATGCATTGAAGTACAAAATAAAATCAAAGGATATTATTTTATTGGTGACAGAACTGGAAAATCATTTCATTATTTTTCTTCAAGTATATCTCACCTAATATTCATCCATAGTCACAGATTCAAATGAATATACTCTGGTTAGGTTTTTTAAGGGCAGTTCTTTGAGTTATGCAGTAAATATTATATTAGAGCAAATTTTAATTTATATTCTAAGATTAAATTGATAATTTAAAAAGAAACTTAATGAAATGAGTTGAAACTCAAGTCAGTTTAAGGGTTTAAAATTTATCTCCACCAACTTGCATTTTTTAAATCCTCTGTTTGTATTCCATATAGGAGACTGTAGGTTGGATTGAAATATAAGTATCTCATCTTTGGTTATCATTTGACAAGATAGTTTCTTGCTGGTCACAGTTGTTTTTCTCACCTGCTAACTTCTATGATATGTCTACATGAAACTGTGATTTCTAGTTTTTTAGTCTACTTAGTAATTTGCCTGATTATTTCAGTAGAGGAATGTCCAATATACTCTACTTTAGGATTGTACTTTTAAGTACAATAAAATGTACTAGAGTGATACTCAAGGGTTGGTATGTCATGTGCCAATAGTAATTATCATGAATGCGGAGTATCGTTATTTTTTTAAGAGAAGGACACAGAGAGAGAGAGAGAGAGAGAGAGAGAATCAATCTTCATTGAGTTTTTCACATGGTTTTCATTGCTCTGACACTTCGTTGTGTACGTGGGTGCTGGGATTTGAACCTATGTACTTACTTGCACATGCTGGGCAAGTGCCATAACCGCCAAGCCATCACTCCAGCCCCCGGAGTATCATTTTTAATTATAAAGCTTTAGTAACAATTTCCCAGTAAGTTATTTTATGGACAAATATGTTTGTGTAAAATGTTTGTGCAAAATTCCATGGGTCTGAAAGTTATTAATTTCTTTCTAAACCCTCCACAATATCATTCATGCAGTTTCCAATTGCTCCTTATCTCTGTAGCATCTTCTCAAAGCCAGAGTAATCCAATATTTGCAATTGGGTAGAATATAAAAATTATTAAAGTAACAGATTGCTAAAAACTTTATATAGCTTATTAGTCTGCCAAATAAGTGTCATTAATCTGCTGATTTACAGGGTTTTGTATTCAGACTAATTGGAGAATTTCCTCTTTTTTTCTGCATGCAAATATGATTCTTCACTGAAATGGCATATCTCTGTATTATGAATAATGTTCATATGCTACAAAGATGAACTATAAAAATATCTAAAGTGCCATTTATTTTCTTCCCAGTTGTATCAGCATAATGTCATCAGTAAAGAAAAGCAATGTGACATCATCTTTGATAAGATGATCAAGATCTCTGTGTATTACTTGGAGAAGAGAAATAAATATCTCTGAATAAGTAAACTAAAAGCTCACTTCAATTCCCATCAGGTAAAAGCATATTTTTCTGTATGTCTATGCTGCTGATCTTGTTATTATAAATCAGAGACTGACATGCTTTTTCTTAAAGGATTAGAGTAGGTTTTTTTTTTAAGCTTTATGGGTAGTGAAGACTCTTGCAAATACTCAAGCCTGCTATCAGCATGAAAAAACAGCAGTATACACTATGATAACTAATAGGTGTTGCTATGTTCCAGTAAAACTTTATTGACAAAAACAAACAGCATGTTAGCTTCAGTTTATAGATTTCTCACGTATAAAAACTTAGATTTATTAAGCTAATATTACTATTCCTACTTCCAAATTCTTAACATATGGTCCAAGAAAGAGTATGTTCAGAACTGTATTTTCAATAGAAAAATATGACCTGATTAATGATGTTTTCAAGACCTATCATTTAAAAATTATATTTTAAACATTCATTTAGTACAAAAGAACAATTATAAGGGATGTTTAAGGAATCAAAATACCTGCCTATTGAACATTTTATGTGACTAGAGTGATATTTAAAATAGTCAACTTCAGGTAAAGCAAAGACAATAAGAAACTAACTGATGCTTATAAAACAGAATGAGTGTTTGCAATAAAAGCACTGTATAACATATGCCAAAGAAAAATCAACTTTTTCATGATATAGCACCTAATAAGGTACAGATATGTATATCTGAAATACTTGTATGATGTACAAAAATAGGTGTTTAGACATTTCAGTAGATTTCTTAAAACATGGTTTAAGTTTGGCAGTATGAGGTTTCTATGGTTGCTGAGCATGCCAATCAAAGCTATTTGCTAAAGCAGGATCTTCCAACAAGTATGTCATACACATTGCTGTGGCTGGAATAGGGGCCTGTGATGTTGAGCCCTTTAGCACATGTGGTAGCAGGGGAGTCTATATTGAAATCAGAACTCCCAGCTGGTTACCCATTACTCCAAACCCCTTCATTCTTTTCTCCTAAGATGCCGTATAAAATTGGTCATTTTCTGAGAATATCATCACATGAAAAAATGTGAACTCAGGCTGCCCTCAGGGAATGAATAAATATTTACAGGTTGATTTAAGGCAACTCTAGAACAAGGGAGGCTTTCACATGTACTCCATTCATCTCCTGATAATATTGCACTAAGTTTTCTTTGAGATGGAACTGTGGTTGATTTGTCAACAGTTAGTTACCTGATTCAACAGTGAGTGGCACTTCCATTGGGGATTAATTAGAACAACACTTCTTGCTGACATTTTTGTTTTTATAGAAGAGTTTCTTAGGAGACTCATCTATGTTTTTTCCCAAAGCATTTGAAAGCTTTTAATTGGTTCAGAACTGGGACACAGCCATGATTCATAGAGCGCTGTGGTTCCTGTGGTGATCCAGATGTCTTCAATTATGACATCTTAGCTTTACCAGTTCCTTGGTTGCCCGTTGTTTAGTTATTTAGTTGCCTGTTGATTTCCTTCTTGAAAGTCATGCATTTTCAGTCGGATCTCTGCATGGGAGACCACTCCCTGAGTCTTGAATCGTCCATCTGCTCTTCTGCCTTCCATAATGATCATGATACTTTGATTTCTATGGTTCCTCCTAACAACTGCTAATGCTCACTCTAGGCTTCTCCTGTGGCTTCTGGAACCATGGACTCAAGTTTTTACTTCATTCTCTCTTATTAGCATTCCAAGGTTAGCAAACATAGCTACAAATATGTTTCTTAAACATTTAAAAAACTTCTTCTAGAAATTTCCCGTGCAAGAGTACACTGTGGTGTACGTAAAGATGTCCGTGTTCAAATCACTAGAACTTGTGAATATGTTATTCTATGTGGCAAAATGGACTCTGCATACGTTATGCTAAGGACAGGGAGGTTATCCCAGATTATCTTTACCTGTGTGAGCCAATGCTAATTATACAAGTTTTAAGAGCAGGAAACTTTTGTCTGCTGTAGTGAGAGAGATGTGATGAAAGAAGAGTTGTAGGAGACATGCAATATTATTGATTTTGTAAATGGGAGAAGAAATCCATGAGCTAATGAAGGTGGGGCACCAGCTAAAGCTGAAAAGGTAAGAAATAATTACCCCCCAAAATAACCCCAACAAAATTATCTGACTTCTATCTTTCAGAACCCTAAGAAAATAAACATGTGCTTTATGCTAAGCCACTTAATCTCTGGGTGTTTGGTATAGTATTAAGAGAAAAGTAATATAAAATTATGTGGAACTTTTTTAAAAACTATGAAGGTATATTACATGATATTTAACATTTTTCTCTTTTAAATTTCTGAATCTCTTGCTTACATAATTAAAAAGTGTTGCTGCTTTTATCATTTGTTTGTTGTCTATGTACATTACAACTTGCATGAGCATTTCTTCTTTGTGTGAAATACACAAATGACATGGCAAAATAAAGGCCATATTTCTGGGTTTTTTTTTCTTTTAGAGAGGGACAGTGAGAGAGAGAGAGAGAGAGAAAGAGAAAGAGAGCAGAGAGAGAGAGAAGAATCAAAGAATCAATTTTATTTGGTTTTTCATGCGGCTCTCATTGCTCTGAGACTTCACTATGTATGTGATGCTCGAGTTTGAACTGGCATCCTCGTGCACGCCAGGCAAACACCATTACTGCTGAGCCACTGCTCCAGCCCCAAGGGCACATTTTTTTTGACTGTAAAATGTTGAATGATACAGCCATGTTTACCTTAGGCAATTTCTTGATTAATTGATGAAAAAGATGAATAACTGTAAGATGGCAGATCCTCATGATTCTTGTCCCATACACAGAACGAGATGGCACAAAAATAAAACAGACCCGAAAACCGCATTGTGAGTTGTGATCTACTGGGTTGCAGTGGATTTCATTCTAGAATGCAGCTGAGGGGTTTATATTCTGTAGCTCTTTTCTAAGGAGTGTAGTGCAGAGAGTCCCGTTCCTAGTGAGAAGTTAGGAGGCAACTGTTCACTGCAGTCTCAAGAGGAAATGTGAGATGGATGCAGTAGGCCTTAAAGAGCATCTTGCCAGCCCACTGTCTGTTCTGGGAAGATCGCAAGGCAATCTGCCAAAGCTCAAACTGTTACCCAGCTTTGGTTTGTATGGCCTATGTGGACATGTTCAAGTAACTAGAGAGAGCAGATCTGTAATTGCCCTAGACTCTGAAGACGAGAAAGTGAAAATCTTATTTTTTGAAGATTGCATAGTATAAGAATGTATTGTTAAATTCTGGAAATGATGAAATTAGATTTCTGTAGAATAAAGCCAAGAAAATATAGAGCCAGGTGACTAAATGGAGAAATTGAGCTTCATGATAAATTTATAAAATTAGCCATCCTAAAATTAGTCTCACTAGTCTTTTCAGTAGGAATAGACATTAATCTTTTTTTGTACAGCTAATTTTAGTTATATGCCTTCCTTTTACAATTGAGTATGATCATGGTGATATAGAAAGCTAGCATTACATGGCTTGATCCTATTTTCATTGATTACCGATAATTTCAACATACATTAAACAGGTGATGAATTTTAATAATTTAAAGTTGAGTGATTTCTATGTATAATGCTTTTAATTAGTGGCATGTAATATTTATGTGTTAACAGTCATATTGGAATTATCATTTGAAGCTACAATATGTGAGGTTAGAGATACGTGAATGATTCATTTATACCTTGCATTAAATCCTTATACTTTAGTGAGATAAAATGTGTCTTGAACCATGACCATTATTGGAAAGATAGTGTAGTTAAGAGAAATTGAAAACAGTATTTAGTGAAGTGCTCCTTAAATTATGAAAATAAATAAGGAATCATTTAAACTACATGTACAACTCCATTTCCCATGTAACTCACATTTTTAATGTACATATTGAAAGGTTATACAACCAAAACATGAGTATTACCCAAATCAGTCACAATGAGGAAAATCCCTTGTAAGATTATATGTTAGGAAACAAAATAGTATCCATTAACTATTATTCCTACCATGGCAGGAGAGTTGTAAATCACCCTCAAAACTGGGAAAACTCTAAAATTTATCTTTTGAAGCATCAAGGAATTCTCAAAGTCCCAAAGATTGATGTTATGGGTGAACTGATTTTATTTTTTTAATTCTCATATAATTTATCATAATTGTATGCAAAATATATCTTTGTCTCTTAGTATGATTTTTTATTCTTATTCGTTAGTGATTTTTTTTTCATTTTGGCTATTTTTTGGCTTCCTGCCTCTTTATAGGTTTTAGAACTTGAGTATAAATCTCCTACTGTCTATATGCAGATCTGAATCTTCTGTTCTTTGCCATACATCAACATCAAGCAACTCTCTAAATTTTCTCAGTTTATATTTGCAAATATTTATATTTGCTTGCTTCTTTTATTTCTCTCAGGCTTACATATTTTTAGTACATGATTTATACATAATATCTATGCATTTGTAACAAAGTGCTGTCCATCATCACTCCTTTTTTTTTAAAGAGAGGGAAAGGGTGGGATACAGAGAAAGAATCAATTTTTATTTATGTTTTCATCTGACCTTTGTTGTTCCTGCACTTAGTTGTGCGTGTGATGCTGGGGTTTGTACTCAGGTCCTTGCTCATGCCAGGCAAGCACTCCAACTGCTAAGCCATCACTCTATCCTACTTCATTTTTTCATGTTGCAAGAAGTCCACCTCCAATTTCTTCTGTGGAAACCTAAGAAAGATTTTTTCTTCGTAAAAATAATAATGAACAGATCTCTGAGACTAAGTGATAACTAAATAATGTGGAAGTCATCATATCAACTCATGTATTTGAAATGTCCGTAAGCTTTTCAGTTCTGTTGTGAGAATTTGAAAAAATCAGTTCTTTGCAACTAAACATATAAAACCAGGAATTATAATATATATGATTTTTTTTTCTCCATGGTTCTAAAGAAAACAAAATTAACTATTTATCACTTAAGCCAAACCAAAAATATTTATGTTAGAGCTAAAAATGCTCTCATTATGTGATTTTTAAATTAAAGGATAATACCTGTGTCATAAGAAATGTCTCTGTATGTCATGTCTTAACAATTCAATCTGAAATTGAATGGTTATTCTTTACTTGTCCCATTTGTCTAAAGTGGGTCCAAAGTTGATTCCTGTAGTGCTCAAGCACCATTATTCTGATAAAGAAGGTAATTAGGGAGTCCTAGTTATTGCTCTCATTTTGATTGCTTTGGTTTTATAGATTGTTTTTGTTTTTTCTGTACAAATACATGATCAAACAAGGGTAAACATTTCTTGTATTTCTGAAAGCAAAGTATGTGGAAAGTTATACTGTTTTTAAAATCGGGCAGTGGGATATGTGGGATGATCAATGGGGTAACCTGTCATTTATAATGATGTACTTTGTGTGCAGTAGAGAGAGGAAGGTTTAAACTTATCAAAGAACAAAGCATCTTGTGTTTGCTTTTAATGGAGAAGTAAATCCATTACTACAGTTAATGTTCATCTGAGAATTTCTCAAGTTTTCTTTGCCCTGAGAACAAGGGCCCTTTCTTTGTTTACAAAAGTAGAGCAAATGCACTCTTCTGAAAACCTGGATATAAGACTAGCTGCGAAACTATTGTTTGTCTGCTTGTATGCAATCCACTTGTAGCAATTGAAACCTCTACTGTTATATATTCCCTCTGTACTTTTATAAGAGATTTCCAGACTTTTAAAGCTAAAGAATATAAGTGAGCAAATTGTACCCATGAAGCACTTGAAGATATTGTGAAACTGAAATTGTCAGAAATATAATACAATCAGCTAAAGAACTTGGAGGTGGAGGGAAGGGGATGGGGAGGGGGGAGGGTATACAAAGAACTCATAGGAGTCTGGTAATGGGGAAGATGGGGGAACCATTCCAGAAGCCGATGTTATTCCTACACTAGATACCCATTTAACACATGAGTTCTTCTGGGGGAAACTGCAATAGATGAAACCCATAGTAGCTTATCTATGTGTTAGCATTAAGCATGGTTATCAAAGTTTATACACATTGATTGCTACAGTTTTGACAATGTTTCCCCCCATCTGTATCCTGTATCGCAATATACTTCTAATAAACGTGGAAAAAACAATTAAAAAAAAGAAGAGACTTTTACAGAAAACTATATCATTCATACTTCTTTAACAGCTCAACATCTTTATTTATAATGATAACAGCACATATGTTTTTCATGCTGAGATTACCTTTGCCAGTAATAATTTTAAAATAAATTTAAAATCTATTGTTTCCTTCTCAATTTGTAAACCAGAAGCCAATATATGAAGAGAAACATATGATCCTAAATGCAATAAATATAATATAAATTTTCAGATACCCCAAACACAATATTGTCTCCACACATGGGATTTTGAGGGAGATGGATGGATACATAGATAAATATCTGCTATACTGTTATATATGGATTTATTTATTTAAATGTTAACACAATATTTTTCTGTCTAATAGCTATATTTAAAATATTTCAATATATGGAAATTATGCAAGAAAAATTTAGTCTACAAACATATGAGTTGTATTGGCAAAATTTACATTAATTTTCAACATTTCTACTATTCTATATAAGAAATATTAAAAAATTTAAAATTACTATGTTTGAATTAACTTGTGAAATATTAATTTTTAAATTAGTTTTAAAATTGTGAAAGTGTTAAGCAGTTTTTTTTTAAGGGAGAGGGACAATAAGAGAGAGGAGAAAGAGAAAGAAAGAAGCAATTTATTTAGATTTTTTCATGTTATCTTCGTTGCTCCAACGACACTTTGTTGTATATGTCGTGCTGGGATTTGAACCCGTGTACTTGTGCATGCAAAGCAAGTACAAGTTATGGAAAAGCACCATAACTGCTGAGCAACAGCTCCAGCCCCAAAATAATTAAATTGGTTTCTGAATTTCAATGACTTGTTCCTAGATTTTAAATAATATTATAATCCTTCTTGTGTAATTAAAATTACAAATTTTAACAATTTATGGTTCTATCACTAATTTTACTTTATTTATGATAGTCATATTTTATGATATATTTGTCAGAATTTGCTTTTTATCTCAGATATGAATGAAAAATTTGTACTGCTGACTTCTAAATTACTTTAAAAACCTAATTTTTGTATTTGTTCTATAAATAAATTATTTTGGTCAAACTATTGAAAGACTATGTTGTCCTATTTCATAGGCTAGTTAATTTACAACAGGGAACTATATTAAAGAAATCTTTAATTATGATGTATAAAATCTACAAATCAATGCAGAAAAATTCTAAAAAATCACAGCAAAATACAATAAATTTTTAGGAAAAACACAAAATGAGAGGAACAATACTGCCCTCAAGTGCCTGATTGGAGATTGATGATGTCAATGTCTCTTGGGGATAAAGTAAGTTTTCTGCCAATAATGCTCTACTTTCTGAAAGAATCATTTAACAACGTAATTCCTTATCATGGTATGGATTGGATGATTTTTTAAAAGTTTTATGAGGCCAAATTTTGGGGTCAATTTAAATTCAAGAAATCTAGTTTTTTATTCCATGGAAATGTTGAAAATGTAGATCAACATCCTGTCATTCTGAATTTTCCAGTGATATTTTTCTACAACTGTAGTTTAGATAAAGAATATTGAAACTAAAAACATATCTGAGATCCTACATCAGTTTCATCACTTAATTCTTGACTCTCTTCAAGTTGTGTAACCTGAAAAGATATATATTTTCATTACATTTGATTCCACATCACAATTTTTATTATAATGCAATTATAATGTTTTTATTTAAAGATGTCATTCTGAAAATAATTAAATACTAATTCAAATTTTCTCTGTCTCAATCCCAACATAAATGTATAATGTGAATAATGGTCATATGGTCTGTGTATATTTCTGCATGCCCTCATTGAATGGCATCTTATTTATTTGTAATTTATCAACATTGGGTGTGCAGCTTTTTATAAGAATTGCCCAGAAGAGACCTTTTGTAAGGTGTTAATAGTCAAGAACTTTACTAATCTCTTCCAAGTACTAATGATGACTTGCCATTTCTGATTCATCTCAGGATTGATTTACCTGGGAATAGGTAAATTTCATTTAAAAACTTAATCACATAAAAATCTATTGTAGAATAAAATTAAGAAAGGATATGGCTTTAACTCTGCATTTACAGCTTACTCTCTGATGTACTACATGATCTTCCATTACTTTGGACATTGATTAAACTATCTCGAGATACCATTTCTGATCAATCAGTTTGACAATAAAGGAAACTTCATAATGCTGTTGATAAAACTGGGTGGAAAATTCTCATCTATTGTCAGTACAAATCCAAAACTGTATAAATCCTATGGAGGCAAAATTAAAACATGGAAAAAAACATGTATTCATTTGTCTTCTAAATCAACAACCTGTAGAGAATTTTCTTCACAAATGGAAAATACCACCACATTGTCAAAGCTATATTAAATTGTTATTCATGATACACAATTTCATAATGCTTAGACACAGTCTAATGGGAGCGTGATTGGATATTTTCAGAGCAAAGAAATAATGAAATGTTATAACTTCTAAATATGTCATTGTAATGTAAATATATCAATATTTGTAAGATACAATTTTATGTTAAATATAAAATTCCATTCAAATGAGAAATCAAAATTGAATAAAATAAAGAGGAAGTCAAATATATTGACATATATCAAATTTAAAATAACCAGAGGAAATAATCATACCAATTAATTTGGAACATGTTTTGAGTTTTAATCCTTCATATGATATTTTCCACTTATGATAAAATATAGGCTTTGGTTGTCAGTTACATTTATAGTACTGTTATTCACATTATAATTTTTAAATTATTTATGCATTCAGCCCTCTATATCTGTAGGTTCTGAGTCAATTGATTCAAACAACCTGGGAACTGTAGAAAGAAATTATTAATTTTAAAAAATCAATATCTGTCCACACCATGTACAGATTTTTCATGACCATTATTCCTTAAAATTTTGGTAACAACTATTTACATAACATTTTCACTGCATTAGGTATTACAAGCAATTAAGAAATGGCTTAAAATACATGAAGATACACATAGGTTCCATACAAATATCGTGCCATGTTATACAGAGGACTTGAGCATCCACAGGTTTTGGAATTCATGAGAGGTCGAGGTCTTGGAACTGTTTTCCCATAGATGCTAAGAGGTGACTGTATATAAATGTGTAAATACTTGTATTTCATTATATGTAAATACATACATATTATAAAAATGTTAATATAATAAGCTACTGTACATAGAATCATTATTTTCATTGTTCTTTAAGGAAAAGTAGAGGCAAACATAAAGGCAATTAGGATAAAGTGCTATAATTTGAATTACACAGTAACACAAATTCATAGTCCTGAGACTAACCAAAGTGACACTTCAGAAATAATCACAGAATTAGCAGCCAGTTCAGAGAGTTTAGATACCATTGTCATTAAACACCATTTGTGTTTGAATACAATTACCTGTGAAAATGATTCAGTGATTTCCAGAAAAATGGTTGATGAAATATCTGAATAGAACAAAAAAGTAATGAATCTAGATTTCTTATTTTTCAAGAAAGCAAACAAACAAACAAAAACAATACAAAACCAAAAGGAAAGTAATGAACAATATCAAAAGGACACAGGAGAGGGTTTAAAGAGGTTCTTAAAGTGTACGTTTGGGATACTTTGAACATTAAAAAAATAATTAATGTGATTACTAATAGTGTACAACAATAAAGAAGTTCATGAATCCATAATTATGATTTATAGAGTAATAGCTGTTAATAAATACAACTGGAAGAAAGAGTTAAACATTTTCATCTACAACCCGTAGTGTAGTAATAAATTCAGGTTATAAAGGCTTATCTTATAACGCTAAAGACAATCAGTATAAAGGGTATTGAGACAACTTTCTGTTGTCAAATTATAACCCCATACATTAATTTATTAATTAAAAATGGGAAATGAATATTTACAACCCAGATAAATCTAGCAATCACTAACTTAGCCAATTGATAACACATCATCTCTATGGGTAAGACAAACTGGCATTTACTTCCTCCTGAAAGAGCAACTGTGAAGTAGAAATCTGTACTTATGAAGAGATTTTGTATCCAATTTACCTGAAAATAGTCAAATCTCCAGACCTATCTTAGATTTTACAGGAATGATGGAATATGCTGCATGACATGAGAACACAATAAAACCAAACCAGAGCCCATAACAATGTACACAAAAACTTACTTGATCTTATCATAGAATCAACATTTTAGAAAATCAACACCGCTAAGTACATAGTTCAACGCTATAAGTGATTAAAATTAACTTAATACAGAAAAATATAAACATGACTATTTTTCAATTAAGAAAGGATCTAATACATTTTACCATTTATTCTGAATTCACAGGGTTATCATTTTACTCTGGCCTTACTATCTGATATTAGTTTGTCTTCAAAATCAAAATAATTTGAGATATTAGATGTACCTTATCAAATGAGATATAAATTACTTTGGGGAATGACATATCAAGTTAATTTCAAACTGTTTATTCTACATGATTTAGCCATTAAAAATTGCAATTGTAAGGGCAGCCATAATATGTATGCAATTTTCTGCTCTTATAGCTTCGATTTTTATTTCTGAATTAATATCCAAATCAGGACTGATGTCTGTAAGGTGGCAAAACAGGCATTCCCCATTGTCATCTCCCAGTGTTTGAGCCCAACAACCACTCATGAACAGGAATAATTCTGTTGGTGTTCAGAAATACAGCACATCCTGAAGTAAGAAAGTGAACAGTAGTCACATTTAGTATAATAAAAGAACAGTTCTACATAATCATATCACTTCTTCCCCAACATACCATAGTTCAGTGTTAAGTGAAATGTCCTTCGACCACAGTTTCACCCACAGAGAAGAAAAAAGAATAGTGTATGAATGCTGCTCCCCGAAGGGCTTCAGAGCAGACAGTAGGCGGAACGACCCAAGTCAGCTGGGCCGCTCTGCGGAGACAGAGCCGGACAGGACGAACAGGAGAGGCAGGGGCAAAAGGACGAATGCCAGGGGGGAAAGAAATTCAGACTCACACGTTGATGGCGGCTTGAAACTTCTCTTTTATTTTTCCCGCACATCCTTAGATATAGTGAGAGCAGGCTGCTAAGGAACCAATAGTGAAGTGGCAGACTAGCTTATTTCAGCCAATGAGGGACTATTAAGTTGGTGACGTCATCTATCACCAACCGAAAAGGTGCAGAGAGAGAGAGAAAGTAGCACTCCGGCGCAGGTGTGTAGCTCTCCTTTGTAAGAGCGTGCAAAATGTGAAGGGGGATGAAAGAGAATTATTATGGCATCCAATATGGTGATTTTCCTTTTGCACAGAGCCCAAAAATTCCCCTGTCTTTTTTTGTTTAAAGGCCAATAAATTGGCCAGAGACCAGGGTGGGGCTCCTGTCTTAGGTTATTCCCCTGATTTTTGGAGAAGTTTACCTATCCCTGGATACTCACACAGCCAATGGTCTCTATGGGAAAAACCTATCATCGGCCAAAAGGGCAATAGGGTTAGCACTGGCAAGTATTGTACTTGGACGTTTACAAGCTGTCAAGTGCAGGAAAGTTAGAGAGAAAACTTTGTTTTGTCCCGAACAGTCCCTGATTGGATGGCATAAAACCAGTGTTTTTGGAGAGCCTCTGCAGCAAGGGAGTCGATCCGATTCCAGAGTGCTGGTGGGCATCATGTTCCCAAAGCCGGTCTATGTCTAGTGCGTCTCCCCGAGCAGGAGAACCAGAGTTGGGTGGATTATTATGGTTCCTGGAAGAGATCAGAAGGGGAAGGCTCCGCAAGGGAGTTTGAGTCCCCTGGGTGTTCATTAATACTGGGAGGGCAATGCTTGAGATCCCTGGCCGGGACCCAAATTGGCTTGGGCTCATCAGTTGGAAATACACAGCCAAATCCTCGCCCTGTAGTGATCAGTGGGTCAGGGCCTCTCCATATCCCCATGAGGGGATCTCTCCATCTGACCTTGAGAGTGAGGTATGGCGTGCTGGTGGGCCAATGTTTTTGAAAAGGAGAGAAATGGTCTCCTTTGGAAAAATTTAAAATATTTAGTGTAAACAGGGCCATTTTTAATTGATCATGAGGGGGGAGTGTCCCCCTTTTTTGTTTGATTAATTGAGACTTAAGGGTGTTATTATGCCTTTCGATTATGGCTTGACCCTTAGGATTATGTGGAATTCTCGTGGTGTGGAAGAAGTTAGCTAGGGATTGACTAATAAAGCAAGGCCCGTTATCAGTTTTTATTTGATCTGGTAGACCTAGGGTAGTGAAGCATTGAAGAAAGTGGCTGATGGCATGCTTGGCCTTTTCGCCGGTATGTGCAGAGGCCCAGCAAGCATGGGAGAAGGTATCCACAGACATGAAGATGAATTTAAATTTCCCAAAGGTGGAACAATGGGTGACATCTGTTTGCCAGAGATTATTGGGCCTTAGGCCTCTAGGGTTAACTCCAGGCCCCTGAAGGGGGGAAACTTGTAGGAAAGGGAGGCAGGATTTGCAAGTTTTTATAATCTTTTTTAAGTATTTTATTGGAACCTGGGGGAAACGATGGTGAAGGCCTCTCCAGTTAGTATGAGTAAGGTGATGGAAAGAGGCAGCTTCTGAGAGTGTGTAACACTCAGAAGGATTGGAAGCAAGGGAATCAGCAAGAGCATGACCATAGGTCAGGAGTCCGGGCAAGCTCTGATGTCCCCAAAAGTGTTGAATATATATGGGATTAATTCTTTTGTTTAGAAGATATCGAGTTTGGATCATAAGAGGGGTGATGGGTGTCATCCATCTTAATGTGGGCATGAACAAGGTTAGGAAGGAGGTTGACAACATACAGACTATCAGAAAACAAGTTAAAGGTCGTGTGAACCTTATTGAGGGCAAGGACAACTGCATAAAGCTCCTTGAATTGGGCTGAATCTCGAACCTCGTGGGTAAGACATAGATCTGGTTGATTTGGGTGAGGTTTTGAAGAAAAAAGCACCATTGATGCACCTCGTCGGCCTCCGTCAGTGAAGACGGTGGAGGCCTGAGGGTCAGGATGAGACAGGAATAGACGAAGGGGGTGCCAATCTAATCTCCCAAATGAACTCATCCACTTATAGGGACCATAATGACAATCAACTTTCCAATAAATCCTTCCATGGCCAGTGCTACCCTGGTGTGGTTTCTTTGGAGCCATAAAAAATCATTAAGCTTGAAGGGGATGACCAGCATATGTGGATCAGTCCCAAAAAGACAAGTTGAAAGCTCCCTGCCCTTAATGACACAATCAGCCAGTTGGTCATTTAAGGAGTAAGCACGGGGGTTTCCCCCCATTGAGAGGTGTACCCAATGAATAGGCTTTCCTTCCTGAGCTAGAAGAGCCATGAGGAGGGTTTTACTTGGGAAAATATACAAAAATAGAGGTAGGTTAGGGTCAAATCTCTTTAGGGAGGTGGAATTAATGGCTTATTGGACCTTGGAAAGCACCTCCCGGTGAGTGGGGGATAGCTGGACAGAGGATTGCAGATTAAGGTCTTTCAAAAAGTCAAAGAGGGGTGTAAGTTCAGCTGTAGAGATGGGGAGCCAGGGCCTCATCTAATTAATCTCCCCGAGTGGTTGTTGGAGTTGTGTGAGGGTGTAAGTGTCCCTAATATGTAATTGAGTTTTTAAGGGAGAAACAGAATCTATGGTGAGAATTGACCCAAGAATTTTAAAGGGGGGAATATTTTGGATTTTTTCAGGAGCTACTTGGAAATTATTTTGGGCAAGGAGGTGCAGACAGTCATTAAAAGCTTGTTGAAGGATCTCCGGGCAGGGGGACCCCAGGA
>PVKS010013607.1:0-50365 GCA_004027875.1 Aplodontia rufa
ACCAATTTTGTCTTCTATCAGTTGCAACGTAGCTGGTTTAATACCAAGCTCCTTGATCCATTTTGATTTGATTCTTGTGCAAGGAGAAAGATATGGGTCTAATTTCAACTTTCTGCAGGTGGATGACCAGTTTGTCCAGCACCATTTGTTGAAGAGGCTGTCACTTCTCCATGTAATATTTTGTCCCCCTTTGTCAAAAGTCAGATGTTTAAAGATTTGAGCATTTGTTTCGGGGTCTTCTATTCTATTCCATTGGTCTTCTTCCCTGTCTTGATACCAGTACCATGCTGTCTTTGTTACTATGGCTCTACAGTATAGTTTTAGATCTGGAATGGCAAAACCGCCTGTTTCATCTTTCTTGTTTAGTAGTGCTTTGGCAATTCTTGGTTTCTTGTTGTTCCAAATGAATTTGAGAATTGCTTTTTCTATGTCTTTAAAGAACGACATAGGTATCTTTATGGGGATATCCAAACACTTTTTGTGAAGCAAATATTACACTAATACCAAAATCCAACAAAGTCATGTCAATTAAAGAAAACTACAGACCAATGTCTTTGATGAACATTGATGCAAAAATCCTTACTAAAATTTTAGCTAATTGGATCCAAAAGTATATTAAAAAAATAATACATCATGATCAAGTGGGTTTCATTCCAGGAAAACAAGCCTGATTCAAAATACGCAAAACAATAATCATAATTCACCACTTAAACAGAATTAAATGAAAATCATATCATCATCTCAATTGAGGCAGAAAAGGCCTTTGATAAAATTCAACACCACTTTATGCTAAAAAATATGTTGAAGATAGGGATCAAGGGATGATACTTTAACTATGTAAGATCCATTTATGACAGACACATAGCAAACATTATGATCAATGTAGAAAGACTGAAAGCATTTCCACTGAATTCAGGAACAAGACAAGGTTGTCCACTGTTATTCTATACAGTGCTTGAAACCCTTGCCAGAGCTATCAAACAAGAGAAGGAAATCAAAGGATTTCATACAGGAAAAGAGAAAGTTAAGTTTTCTCTATTTTCTGATGACATGATTCTATACCTGGAAGACCCAATAAGCTTGACCAGAAAATTTCTAGAGCTTACAGATGATTTCAGCAAAGTTGCTGTCTGTAACAATCAACACCAATAAATCACTAGCTTTCCTTTACTCCAGCAACAAGATGGAAATCATTCCATGCTCATGATTAGGGAGAATTAATATAATAAAAATGGCCATTCTACCCAAAGCCCTGCACAAATTTAATGCAATCCACATCAAGATACCAATGTCATTCTTCATGGATATAGAAAACGCAATTCTCAAGTTTGTATGGAATGACAGAAGACCCAGATTAGCCAAAATCTTACTTTGCAGGAAGATAGAGGTAGGGGTTATCTCAGTTCTTTATCTGAAATTATACTACAGGGCCATAGTAACAAAAACATCATGGTATTGGTATCAAAACAGAACTGAAGACCAATGGAATAGAACAGAAGATTCTGAGATGAATCCCCATATCTTTAACTATCTGATATTTGATAAAAGGGGCAAAAACATAGTGTGGAAGAAAGATAGCCTCTTCAACAAATGGTGTTGGGCAAATTGGACAGCCATGTGAAGAAAACTGAAGCTGGATCCTTACCTTTCTCCCCACACAAAAATTAAATAATAATGGTTGGTTCAAAGATCTGAATATTAAACCAGCAACTTTAAATTTACTTGAAAAAGAAGTAGGATCAACATCAGAGGACATAGGGGTCTGCAGCACCTTCCTTAACAAAACTCCCATGGTGCAAGCAGTAACGTCAAGAATAAATGAATGGGATTTAATTAAACTAAAAACCTTTTGCACAGCTAAATAATTGGTCAGAAGTTTCAAAAGAGATCCCACAGAATGGCAGAAAATCTTTGCCTGCTACATCTTGGAGAGAGTGCTAATATTCACAATGTACAAAGAACTGAAAAAACTAAACAAAATCACAAATAATCCCATAAATAAATGGGCCATGGATCTAAAAAGAAACTTCTCACCAGAAGTCCAGAAAGTCCATAAATATATGAGAAAATGCTCTACATTATTAGCAATTAATGAAATGCAAATCAAAACTTCAATGATATTCCACCTCACTCCTGTTAGAGTGGCAAAAATGAAGAATACAAACAATGACAGATGCTGGAGAGGTTGTGGGAAAAGAGGAACACTGCCACATTGCTGGTGGGAATGAAAACCAGTTCAGCCACTCTAGAAAGCAGTATGGAGACTCCTCATATATTATGTCTGGAACCACCTTATGACCCAGCCATCCCACTTATGGGTATTTTCCCAACAGAGTTAGAATCAGCATATTATAGAGACGCAGCTCCACCAATGTTTACAGCAGCTCAACTTACTATAGGTAGACTATATTACCAACCCTGATGCCCCTCACTCAATGAGTGGATTTAAAAATTTTGGTACATATGTACAATGGAATACTACTCAGTCATTAGAGAAAACAATATTATGGCTTTTGCAGCCAAATGGATAGAAATGGAAAAATTATGCTAAGTGAAGTATCTCAGTCTTAGAGACTCAAGGGCTGAATGTTTTCTCATTTGTGAAAACTAGAATACCACCGGAAACAGTATGTTAGATGGCTAAGATAATAATAACCTCAATATGCATGCATTTTTAAACAAACAGGGGGAACTTGCCTAGGACACCTGGAGACATAGGGAGGGGGTCAGGGAAGGAGGAGGGATTAGGAAGAATATCTAGGATGCTGGAGGGTGGGAGTATGGGGGAACTAACTCAGAAGGAGATCTCTAACCTCCATGAGAAGTCCATTTAAAAGAGGGGTTCTTTGGGGGGAACATAGAACCATGCAGAACCCCAGGGGGGAAACCATAACATGGCATCAGCCTTAGCTAACTATGTAATTATGCATTTATTCTTGATTGTTTGATAATGATTTCTCCTCAATTATAAATTCATATTCAACTAATAAAAAAATTTAAAAAACAGATGAACAACATTGGGCTGGAGCAGTGGCTCAGTGGTTATGGCATTTACCTGGCATGTACCAGGACATAGGTTTGAACCTCAGCACTAGGTAAGCAATGAGGTGTAGAAACAACTAAAGCCACATGAAAATCTAAATAAAATTAATTCTCTCTCTCTCATTGTCCCTCTCTCTCTAAAAAAATAAAATAAAATAATGGACAAAAAATGGGTACCATTAAAACACTTTTGGTAAAAGTACAATGTTGTACCTATACCATAAATCAAATATTTTTACATAAATCCATTGCAGGATAAAGCTATGAAAGAATGAATGATTTTAATCTCTTAACACCCTTCTTCCATAGAATCAAAATGCATTTAGAGTTCTTGGGTTTCACAATTCTTGTTGCCTTATTTTTATAGATAAAATAATTTTGGAGTGCTGGAGTGGTTATGGGGCTTGCCTGGTATGTGTAAGTATCCAAGTTCAAACCCCAGCACCATGTATACAATGAAGTTTCTGAGGAATAAAGGTCACATGAAAAACTAAATAAAAATTGCTTCTCTCTTTCTCTCTCTCTCACTGTCCCCTCTTCCTTTTTTTTTTTTTTTTTAAGAATTTCGCTGATGTTTATGCCAAAGCCTTAAATGTATGAGGAAATGGGAACGGTAATCCAGATGTAAATCGAACTGCCAGCTCACAGTTAAACAGAAAAAAAAAATCTAGGGTTCAAACAGCACATTCCAATTACATACATCTTAGACTTAGAACATTTAAGCATTGTGTTGTATAATTATTTATACTCATGGTTTTATCTTTATTAGGAAACACTGGGAAAATCCAAACCTCAACATAAATCTAGCATTGATTCTCTAATGTGAGTTGACTTTCATCTTCTCACATGGAAGAGGGGAATGATTGAACATGATTTATGATATAGAAAATTTAGTACTTCACTTAGAAATAATTTCCACAAAATTAGTTAACCTACTATTGCACTATTTATTTTTCAAAAACTCTTTTATGATAGCCAAATATATTTATTTTAAATTGTCTCTACAAACCTAATTCTGTTATTAGAAACATTCAGCTCCCACATTGCAGACTTAAGTGTTTTTAGAAACACATGGCATGGGCTTTCAAAAATGGTATTCAAATCACCTTCCAATCAACCATATAAAATTAAATTTGAATCATCATTATTTTAGTTGTGAAAGTATTTAGATTGAACATAACATGCATAAAATTAATTTGTCTTAATGCAAAATTTAACTTGTACTTTTCTGTCTTGCAAGAAATCTCAACATGTTGAGAGCAATATTTCCATGCCTTACTTAAAGATTTATATTGCTTTTAAGTGCAAGGTGGGAGACATGGGTTAAGTTTCATTCTAATATAGGTAGATTTTCTGTTTTCCCATCACCCATTTGTTAAAGAGTCTGTCCTTTCTCAAAGCACAAAAAATAATCCAATCAATAAGTGGACAAAAGAACTGAATAGACACTTTTCAAAAGAAGAAATGCAAATGGTCAGTAAAAGTATGAAATAAATGTTCAATATTACTAGCAATTTGGAGAAATGAAAATTAAAACTACATTGAGATTTCATCTCACTGCAGTAAGAATGGCAATAATCAAGAATACAAATAATTATAAATATTAATAAGGATGTGGGGAAATGGGTACACTTACACATTGGTGGTCAGGCTGCAAATTGGTACAACCATTCTGGAAAATAGTATGGAGATTCCTCAAAATACTAGAAATGGATCCACCATTTGACCCAACTATCTCACTGCTTGGTACATATCCAAAGGACCTAAAATCAGCATACCTCAGGGATGAAGCCACATCAGTATTTACAGCAGCAAAATTCACAATAGCTAAGCTATTGAACCAATCAAGGTGTCTTTTATCAGATGAATGGATAAAGAAAACATGGTATATATACACAACAGAGTATTACTCAGTATCAAAATGAATGATTTTAATTTATTTGCTGGAAAATGGATGTAACTGGAGAATATCATGCTATGGGAAATAAGCCAGTCTCAAAAAGCCAAAGTCAAATTTTCTCTGTGATATCTGGAAGCTAATCAAAAATAAGGAAAAGATCCGAGGAATAGACAAAGGAGAAGGAAATGGAAGAAGGAAGGATGAATAAGGAAACATTTGTTGAATGAATCAGACTTAACTTTCCTATTTTCATTTACAAACATGTCATAGTGAATCTCATCAAGGTGAATATCAACAAGTCACTAAACTAGAAAAGACACTTTTAGGAAATAGTAGAAAAATCAGCAGAGTAAAGGAAACAGAACATGGGTCAGGAGTGAAAACACTAGGAACTGAATTAGAATGTTATACTGCAGCTTTCATAAACTGTCAGTATTTATCGTATTGTCAAGTATATCTAAAAAGAATGAGGTAGGAGAAAGGGTGGGGAAGGGGAAATAATGGTCACTGGGCTAAAATGATATATACTCTAAACTATCAAAATTATGTCAATGTATATTGACAATGTGTATCAGAGAAGATGAGAGGGGATTCGTGAAATGCTGCTTAGTTTTTATTTGCTTTCGTTATTTTCTATTTTTAAAGAGATGAGGGAGATATACTATACACAGAGACATACAGAGAGAGAGAGAGAGAGAGAGAGAGAGTCAACTTTGTTATTTAATCTGGTTATCTAGTTTATGTTTTTCTAACACTTAGTTGTGTATGTGGAGTTGAGGGTTAAACTCAGTTCCTCATGTATGCCAGGCAAGTGCTATACCACTGAGATACCACTCCAGCCCCTACTTCTTAATTTCTGTTATTTTTCTCTCTTTCTTTAGGAATCTAATGAATAAAAAAAAAGTTCAAGTGCTGGAACACAGAATCTGAACATTTTAGGTTTCCTTTAGGAGAAAGCATGAAGAAAAAATTTGGAAGAGTTTCAGTTTTTAATGAACTCTTTTTTAACTTAGGAAATTACTGTTTATTTTCTCCATAGAGGGTAGCCACAAACTCTTTAAGGAAATGGGATGGGATGAAGATAATGATGATGATGATAATGATTTTATGGTGCTGAGAATTGAACTCAGAGCCTTACACAAGTTGTGCAAATGCTCTGTCACTGAACCACATACCAGACCATGATGATTACTTTTATGTATCAACTTGCTTGAGCTGTGATGCCCAGATATTTAGTTAAACATTATTCCAGATGTTTCTGTGAGGTTGTTTATTTGTGTAAGATTAATATCTAAGTTGATGAAGAGTGAATAAAGCAGGTTATTCTCCATAAGGCTGGTAAGCTTCATCTAATCAAGAAAAGACTTTAATAGGAAAAAAATGGCATTTTTCATTTTTGTTGGTTCTTTTTAATTATATATAACATTAGGATTCATTTTACAAAATTATACAGACAATGGATATAATTTGCTCCAATTCTGTCGCCAGTATTTTTCCTCCCTACCACCACTCCTCTATTCCCTTCCCTTATTCTACTGATATTTCTACTCTCTTTACTTTTAGATTTTTTTAAGCTAGCGCTTTGTGGATATACATGCTGCACCTTCTCCCTCCTTTCTTAATCTCCATTTTGCCCACATACTTTTTCTTCTATTTTGATGAAATCCCCAAGTATTTTGAAAAGTTTTAAAAGCAAACACTAAGTTTAAAATTGTACAAAAATGGACACAGCACAGTGAATTTCACTTTTATGTGAAGCAACAATTTTAAAAACTGTAAATAAATGGAAGGAAGAGCAGTATAGAGAGTATGTGAACAGGGGTAGAAAGAAGTGGAGAGAAAGAGGCAGTACTGGGGAATGAAGTAGAACAAATTATAGTACATGGCTGTGTGATTATGTCAAAATGAATCCCATTGTTATGTATAACTATAATGCAGTAATAAACACACACACACACACACACACACACACACACAACAGATGAAAAAAGAAAAAGACTGACATCCCCTGAGCAAGAAGCAATTCTGCTGGCAGATTTTATTTTAATTTAACCTGAAAATCTTCCTTGAGTCTCCAGGCTGCTAGCTTACTCTACAAATTTTAGAGTAATAAAACTTACATAACTCCATAATCATGGGTATCAATTCATGTGTGTCTGTGCATTCACAATTATTCATTGAAACAAAACTGATGTACTGTGTGTATATGGATATGTAAATCCCATTAATATTCACCACTATAATGCACCAATGAAATTGAAAGAATAATTAATGTATTAATGTTTTTAAGAGAAAGAGAGTGAAAGAGAGAGAAAGAGAATAAATTTTTATTTAATTTTCCATGTGATCCTCATTGCTCCAACACCCTGTTGTGTGTGTGGTGCTGGGGTTCAAACTCACATCCTCATGCACGCCAGGCAAGCACCACAACCACTGAGCCACTGCTCCAGCCCCTGTATTAAGTTTTTATTATTATTATTATTAGTTCAACATAGTCTTACATATTAGAAGGAATTGTTGTTACATATTCATGCATACATGGGTATTGACATAGTGAGACAGAAAGTTAAGGCCAATCCTAGATCAGAATCTGTCCCCCTTCATCCATTCCCTGAATTCATGTCTCCTCTGTAATCCCACCATACCATAGTTTGAAAAGAACATATGAATGTACAATAATTGTTGACATTTCTTAGTTTCTCTGCCTGCTGTGTATAGCTTGGCTTCTAATGGGAGTTGAATATTCCCATTTGTATTTTATAACCCCTCTTGTCCCTCCCTCCCCTCCCTGGCTCCTTCCCTACTCCCTCCACATTCAAAGGTATGGTTTCCCCAGCTTATGTGTAGTTTCAACTATGGTGAGTTTATTACTTAAAATAAGCTGGCTATCCTCCTTTCTTAAGTTTTACATTATCTTCCACATATGTGAGAAAACATTTAGTCTTTAGGATACCTAGGATATTTCATTCAACATAATTTTTTTCCATTTCCATCTATTTGGCTGCAAAAGGCATAATATCATTCCAAAACAGGAATAGAATATATATATATTTATATATATATTTATATATATAAATTTTTGAATCCATTCATCCAGTAAAGGGAATATGGGTTGGTTCCATGGTTCCATAGTTTAGCTATTGTAAATTGAGATGCTATAAATATTGGTGTACCTGTGTCCTGTAGTATGTCAATTCTAGCTGTGTTGGGAAAATATTCAGGAGTGGGATAGCTGGGTTATAAGGTAATTACATACCTAGATTTTTGAGAAATCTCCACACTGCTTTCCAGAGTGACTGCAAAAGTTTGCAGTCTCATCAACAGTGTGTTAGTGTTCCTTTCTCTCCACAACTCCTCCAGCATCTATTTTTGTTCATATTATTCATTTTTGACACTCTGCCTGAAGTGAGGTGAAATCTCATTGAAGTTTTAATTTGCATTTCACTGATTGCTAGTGATGTAGAACATTTTCTCATAAATTTATTGGCTTTCTGGACTTCCTCTGTTGAGAATTTTCTATTTAGTTCCCTAGCCTATTGATTGATTGAATTATTTGTGTTTTTTGGTGTTCAGTTTTTTTAGTTCTTTGTATATTCTGGATATTAGTTCCTTTTGGAGGCATAGCAATTTCTCCCATTCTGTGTAGATTTTCTCTTGATACTTTTGAATAACTAGCTGAGCAGAAGCTTTTCAGTTGAATAGCACTTGTCCATGTCTTCTCCATTATCAAGCTTAGAAAAGAACAGTTTTTTCAAAATAAGTTCTGATAATCCTCTGGAATTTTGTTGTCAATAGTGATGTCTCCATTTTCATCTTTGATTTTGTTGATTTGTTTCACTTCATTCTTCCATTGTGTGAGATTGGCTAGAGGTCTGGAAATTTTATTTAATTTTGCAAAGAACTAATTCTTTATTTTGTTGATTCTTTGTATTGATTTTTTGTTCTCAATTTCAAAGATTTCCAATCTGATCTTTGTTAGTTCCTGCCTTTTTTTGAATTTGGGAGTGGATTGCTCTTCTTTTTGTAGGGATTTGAGTTAGAACACAAATTTATTTATTTGATCTCTGTCTTGATTTTTTATGATGTACTCATGGCTATAAATTTACCTCTTAAGAATGCTTTCATACTGTCATGTAGATTTCTGTATGTTGTGTCATCATTCTCCTTTATTTCTTAGAATTTCTTGATTTGTGTTCTCAGTTCATCTTTGGTCCATTCTTCCTTTAAGATGATATTATCCAATCTCCAAGTATTTATGTTCTTTCTATTGTTTTTCTTTATGTTGATTGCTAAAGTCATACCATTGTAGTCTGACAGGATAAATGGTATTATATCAACTTTTTTGTGTGTGCTAAGATTTCCTTTGTGGAAAGGATGTGATCTATTTTGGAGAAGGATCCATGTGCTGCTGAGAAAAAGGTAAACTTAGCCAATTTGGGATGGAATATTCTGAAAATGTCTATTAAGTTGAATTGATTGATAGAGCTATTTAGGTTAGAGATATATTTATTGATTTTTTGTTTTGATGATTTGACTTTCTTGATAGTGGTCTAATAAAGTCCCCAAGTATTATTGTGTTGAAGTTAATAAGTGGATTAACATGCTTGAGTACTTTTTCCACATATTTTTAAGGATTATAATTAGAGTCATATATGCTAACTATCATTATGTGTTCTTGAAGTATTTTTCCTTTTACTGTGATGTAGTCACCTTCTTTGTCGCTTCTGACTAATTTTTGGTCAAAGTTAATTTTGTCAGGTATAAGGATCACAACACCAGCTTGCTTTCTTGGGCTATTATCCTGGTAGGTTTTAGCCAATCTTTCACCTTCAATCTGTGTCTATTTTTGGCTGTGGGGTGTGTCTCCTGTAAGCAGCATATTATTTGATTTTGTGTTTTATCCAGTCAACTAATCTGTGTCTTTTGATAGGGGTATTGAGTCCATTGACATTCATTGTTAGAATAGATATGTGAATCTGGATTGCTGGCATTGTGACCTTTGCTGTATTTTGTACCATCTTGGATATATTTTAGTGAGTTATATTTTTATTGATTTTCCTCTATTTATGGGCTTTGGGAGTTGATAGTTTGTTCCTCTGATTGAAGTTTATCTTTCAGTATTCTCTGTAAAGCTGGTTTTGTTTTCATGCATGTTGCTAATTTGTTCTTATCATGGAAGTAATATATTTATCTTTCACATTTAAAGGTGCATTTTGCAGGGTATAGTCACTTTGGCTAAAAATTATTTTTTTTCAATATTTGAAAAATATCATTCCATGCTCTCCTAGCCTTTATTGTCTGATCTGAAAAATCCACTGTGATTGTTATTAATCTGCCTCTAAATATTTGATGTTTTTCTCTTAATGTTTTTAAAATATGATCCTTGATTTCTCTGTTTTTCATTTTGTGTATGATATGTCTCTGTAAGTTTCTCATTTGGTGAGTTCCATTTGGTGTCTTATAGGTATCTTGAATTTGAGTTTCTGGATCAATTCTGATATAGAGGAAATTTTTCTTTGGCTATCTAATTGAGAAGTTTCTTTATGCCATTCTTTTTTTATGTTCTTTTTTATCCCCATGACTCTCAGATTATTTTTTCTCATGTCATCCCAAACTTCTTGAAAGTCCCAATCATGCTCAGAAAATTTCTTTTCTTGTCTCTCCTCCTTGGTTTCAACATTGCTCAGCCTATTATCATTGTCTAATGTTCGTTCTTTGAGAACTGGTGTTCTACTTTTTATTGAGTGTACTCTGATATTAATATCCTCCATTGAACTTTTAATTTGTTTTTTTTTTCAATTCTAAGAATTCTGTTATGTCTTTTTTCAGAATGTCTAGCTCTTTATTTATGTGGTCTCTCAGCTCCTGCAATTTTTCTCATTTCTTTCCTTAATAATTCTTTAATTGTTTTAATTGCCAGATTATTGATTCTCTTTTCTAGGGTTTCATCTAGGACCCTATCTATAGACTCCTTGACTGGGGAGTTGTGTGCTTGAGAGAGAGAATTTCTTCCCTTTTTCTTCATTTTCAGAGCTGGGAAGTGGGCCTGTGTGCCTTCTTAGATTATTTTCCTTTGGAAATGATGAATTGAGGGTTTTTTTTTTTATCTCTTCAGTAACTTGTGCTGGGTACAATTTGTGAATTTGAGAATAACAGTTGTATTCCCAATCCATGATTAATTGTTAGCATTTGTGATTTCTAATATTTCACAAGATAAGGTGTAGGAGACAATATGAGCAGCCAGTGGATACAATATATAGTGTTAACCTGGTTACTTTGTTCTTTTAAAGACTCTTTAATGTTAATGGCTAATAGGTGGTCTATGAGCCAAATTTTAGGTTTAGTAATAATCTTTGGTTATAACATTATTAACCATCACACTATAACTGGATTAAAAGTAACCAAGCATTATTAAATTTGGCAATCACATCGGATTTCCATTCATGTCCTCCATAAGTATGAATAAACAATATGTTCCATTACTTTAAGACTATTTCAAATTACTAAAAATAAAAAAGTAAAAGTGAAATAACAAAAAAATAATTTTTTTAAATAATGAAAGAAAAAAGAGCAGAGAGAGACACAGGAAAAGATTGGGGGAATGTAATTGAGGAGGGTGGAGTGTTAGAAGAATAGTGTGGATCTTGTTAGAGAGTAGAAAAGATGTGGGTAGCAGAGAAGTGGACTAGTAATGGACTTTCCAGCCCCAACCTCAGGTGGTGTGATGAGTACTAATAATTATACTAAAGCAAGTGTTCAAGGGAAAGGTAAGAAATAAGTAAGTAGAAAGAAGAAACAGATACACAAAACCACTTAATACACACACACACACATTAAGAGAAAAAGTTTCAAATCTGATGTATGGACTTGAAGCAGCCCTGGTAATCACCAATTAAGTCCAACCAATTGTCTTAAATGTTTTCTGAGTGTGGTGGTTTGGTTGTTAGTAGGAGTAGTAGAAGAGTTTGCCCTCAGGCAGCTGCTTCGCTCCATGATCTAATCATCTCTGGTTTAACTGTCCTGTATACTACACTGGCTCCAGGGTCTCCTCTCAGTTCCTACTGAATTTGCCCTGGAACCATAGGTAATGAGTGTCTGATACAAAGTTCCATGTGTCTTGCCTGTGTACTCAAACAGCAGCAATCCATGCCACTTAGAACTGGAAAGGGAAACAATGTTCTCTTCTCCAGAGGGAAGATGCCTCAGTGATGTCCCAGTTTAGACACAGAGCAGAGCTCCTGGTTGCACTCTTTCTATAAAAAGCAGAGTGTATTGTCCTGGCAGGATTGTGGGGAGATGTGCCTTAGGCTCCCCACTCTTTTGCCCTGCCAATTTGTCTGAAAATGCTGCAGTCTGACCTCCTCCTGGGTGGGAGGGGGAGTTTGCCCCCTCATCCTTAGCTGAGAAGCAGAGAGAACATGCTACCAGCCCAATTTGGCTTTTCACAATCTATTTCTGATTAGTGAGATGAAGAGTCTCACTCACTGCTGAATTAAGGGGTGAACAATCACCAGAGACTGGGGACTGGATGGGTCTGAACAAATTTCTCTTTTCCACTTGGTATATCCAGGTCTCTAAAGTCACTGATCTCCCACTGACCTGCACCATATTCAGCAAATATTTTTAGCAGGAATTTTCTATGAGAAAATTGCATTGAGCTATATGGGCTTTCCAGATTTCACTATATAACAAATAGGGATTTTAAAAGGTTGAGGGAAATAAGCTACTTACACCCATAGTAGAGAATATTTGAAACATGTAAGGAGGAGAATCATGACAACAATAATGCTAGTGTTTTCCCATTCAGAGATTCAGAGATGCTTTCATATTTTACTCTGAAGGTATATGAGGAAAACATGTAAACATTTTAACTCATTTTTCTGAATTTTCAAGAAACTTTGTTATACATGAATGAGATTTTTAAGAATTTAATATAATAATATGATAAAATTGTCACTTTTTTGGTAAGCTAAAATATACTAGATCTAATACAATTAACTACCTCAAGTGCATTTTAGAAATTTCTGTGGCAATTTCTTCTTTTATATCTCTAGTTTTATTAATATAGGTCTTTAGCTTTCTTTTAGTTAGTTTGGCTAAGGGTTTGCAATGTTCTTTTCACAGACAAAGTGATTATTAATGGAGGAGAAGAAAGAGAAACAGAGACAAAATAATATAAAAATCTCAGAAAGTCAAATTGAAAACTAAGTAGTCCTCCCTGTGAAATAAGTCATAGCAAAATAGAATAACAAAAAGGGTAATAACAAAGTGATAGAAAAGGGAAAAAATAAAGAAATGTGTATATGTGTGTGTGTATAGGAACCAATCAGCACATACAACAAAAAACAAGCTTCCAGTAGGGACAAAAGCTGATTGTTAATGCTGTCAACTTCCCTGCTCACCAGTACAAAGTTAGATGGAATTGGAAGTGTGATTTACTGGAGTTTAATTGGGTTGGACAAGATTACTGCACTTTAGGACTATGCTGATTAGCCTAATATCCCAGTGCTGTCCCTGTCCCCCTCCTCCTACCCTTTGTTCCCTTCTCTCTATCAATCACCCTTTACTTTTCATGCAATCACCTCTCCAATCCTTTCTTTTTCCTCTATAGCTTCTGTGCATGAGAGAAAATATATGAGCCTTGACCTTTTAGATTTTCTTATTTTCTTAACATAAGTATTTTCCTACAAATGACATAATTTCATTTTCTTTATGGCTGAATAAAACTCCATTGTACTTATATACCACATTTTCTTTATGCTAGGTATCGATGGACACCTAGGTTCCAGAGTTTGACTATTGTGAATTGCATGTCAATAAACACGGGTACACATGTATCACTGTAGTAAGACAACTTTAATTCTTCAGGGTAAATGCTGAGAAGTGGTATAGCTGGATCAAATAGTGGTTTCATTCCTAGTCTTTTATTTTGCCAAATGAATTTTAGAACTGCTTTTATTTGTAGTTCTGTGAAGAGTGTCATTGGTATTTTGATGGGGGTTTCACTGAATCTGCATGTTGCCAAAAAGAAAAATTCTTTTTTATGTATACTTTCATTATATTTTTCAGAGTTTTAAGAATATAATATAGGGCTTTGTCCCCTTCCCCCACTCTGGGGCAAGTCTGCTCTTTTCCCTATGCTTTACTTTCTAGGCTTTCTATAGTAAAATTTGTCTACTATGCTTGAAAAAAAAGAATTATATGTATATATATATATATATATATATATATATATATATATATAATCTGAATTGTAGATTTAATTAATTTTTGATAAAACAATTACATATAAAATCACTATAGAGCATGCAATAGTAGAACTCTAAGTATAGCATATGAAGTATTGGAGGAGATTGGTGATGTAGCTCAATAACAGAGCACATGCCTAAAATGTGGGAGCCCTGGATTCAATCTCCAGCACCATAAAAAAGTTACATTATCTCATATGGCAATGTTATCTAGGTATGATAAGGGGAAAGAGCTTTAAAATATAATGGACATAAAGACACGTTTGAAGAGCTATGGCAGTTCAAAATGGCACTCTTAGTGAAACATTTGCATCTTTTTCTAAAGAAATCATTAAACAAAACATGTAAATGCAGATATCTCTTTGAGAGAGTGATCTCATTTATTTTGGTTTTATATCCAGAAGCAAAATTTCTGAATCACATAGTAACTCTTTTTAAAAAATTTTTTGCAGAAAATCCATAGTGATTTTTCATAATAAATATACTAATTTACAATACCACCAACTGTGTACAAAGGTTCTCTTCTTTCACCATCCTTGCTATAGCTAAATCTCAATAGCAGTATTCATCTATTCACTTTTTGATAATGGTCATCCTAACAAGTATGAGGTAACATTGCATTGTGATTTTTATCTTCATTTCCCTTATGGTTAATGATATTGAAAACATTTTCATCTGCTTGTTGGACTTTTGATGTATTTTTTGAAAAAAGTCTTTACTTGGTCCCTTTACCTATTTTTAATTGCATTATAATATTATTTTACCATTCAGTTATATAGGTTCCTTACATATCTCCTTTTTTTCACAGTAGACTATTTCCTGCTTTCTTGGTGCAATTTTGTCAGCTCTCTTGTTTACTCTATTACTTTCACCCATATTTCTGACACATGTTTGCAGTTCTTTTATGAATTTATCACTCTCATATTATTCTATTTTCTCTTCTCCTATCTTCCTTCCAACATATTTATATTTTTGTTCTTAGTTTCTTTAATATAGAGAGTTCAGGTTATGGGGTGCAGTCTATTTGCCTCATGCTCTTTATGTTCAGAAGGAGAAAAAAGAGATTGGAGGTGTCGCATGGTACCCTCATTTAAACAATCTAATTTTTCTGTCACATCTTTAATTTCTATTTTCCAATGAATTTAACATATTTAAATCATACTATTTCTGGCAGATTTGTGACAGATTAAGCAGAAAGAGTGGAAGCAATTTTCACATTTTCCCCAGATTTTCATCAGATAAAGGATTCATTGAACATGCCTGAGAATAAATCTACTAGTTTTGAAAAGGCAATTTTCTCTTAATATTAGTAAACTTTTTCAGACTGAGGAAAAGAGAATTCTAAGTGGATGAGGAGAAAGAAAACAGGTTGCAGGTCCATAAACAAGCAAGCAGTATCCTCTTCAAATCACCACCCCTCAGAAGCAGCAAGCACTTCTGGCATGTAGGACCATATGTAAAATTTAAAATATGAAGATTTCGTATCTGAACTATGGGACAGAAATATCAGGAAAATATTGAGTCACAAAAATTAATATATAAAAATAGAAATGAAGTATGGTATTTCTTATTCCCACCACTTCTGTTTGAGTTGAAATACTAAAATGTACCGTTAATGGTGGAAAAATTCCAGAAGAAGTAAATTTAAATATAGAAAAATTTGACTCTATTTTTATTAGTCTTGATGAATGTAGCCTAAGAAATAAGGTGGAATTATAAACAATAACATTAAATCTTCCAAGGAAAAATATAATGGCAAAGTTGAAACAGATTGGTTTGCTATGGTGAAATTTTGGTTGTTCTAAAGGTGCTTGTTAGAATCTACATCCAAGACATGTTGGACTTAATAAACAATAGTGTCATTGTTCTTTGCATTATCTATTTAAAGAAATGGATTAAAAAACTGAGACAATTATTGTAAAGGAAAAACAGAAAAGTAATCCATCTTCTTTTAATTAAAAATTAAAAAAATCACTCAACTTTGGCTTTCTCTCTAGATATAAGTATAGATATAAATCTATTTATGAGTGTTAGTCCATTTTCATGCAGGATTGTGTTCAAGGTAATGCACATGTATTACCACTGAAAAAACAGCAGTCAAACATTTTGATTCCTGTTTCTTTTTAAGGAAACAATTCAAGGATGCAAAAAGTGGAGGAAAAAATACTAATTTTAGAAAATAACAACAACAAAAGCATGTGCATTACAGAGGAGTCTATTGTGACCAGGTCTCCGAAACTGTCTTGTACAAGAAGAAGCTACTCTGAATGGAAAATTTTATAATTAGTTTTGCAATCAAATAGTGTGTGAAAACTGTGAAATCTGAAAGCAGCAGATACAAAAATTGTTTAGTGGAGTCCAAAGGAAAACAGAGGAAACATCTACAAAAATAAACTTTCTAAACGTTAATATTTACTTTGGAAGTTGGGGCTGTGCTGCTTAAGACTACTGGCTTTTGAAGCTCAAGGAGGTAGTAGGACACTTCCTAAACTCAGAAAGTTCCCAGAGGCATAAGAAATATGACCTCTCAGTTATACCAAATCTTAATGAAAATATAGAACAGCATAATTACAGAAGAGACAACCTTGACCTGGAAAGTGCAGCCCTTGCCATGAAGACTAATTTGACTTGACTCCATTTCAATAGGAAAGTCATGTGAATAAATAGTAAGTTAAGAATTTTTTCAAATATGCAATTTTTTCAAATATACACTGCAGAAAGAATGAGTGTAAAACCCATATAAAAATAAGAGAGTGAAGATGGCAACAGTTCATGTGAGAATGAGAAAACTTGAGGTCACAGCTAAGAACATGATATGTATCCTTGAAAGCAGATTCTGAACAGTGCAAATCAAGACATGCTGTTTGGATATTCATGTAAACTTTCTTTATAAAGGAATGCAATAATATTGCATTCTTTTGCACTAAAATACTTTGTCTTTAAGAAGATGAGATTGGGGCTGGAGTAGTGGCTCAGCTGTTAAAGTGCTTGCCTGTATGCCCAAGGACCTGTGTTCAAATCTCAGCACTACATGCACAATTAAGTGTCTGAGAAATAAAGGCCAGATGAAAAAATAAATTAAAATGGATTTTCTCTTTCTCTCTCTCTCTCTCTCTCCCTCTCTTTTTTTAGAAAAAGAAGATGAAATTATTAGTAAAGGATAATGGAGTTGTAAATTATTGATAAGGCAAGAGGGAATTCAGCTCACATATGGTGGGACTGATGACTGAAAAGATAAGGACAGCCACTTGACCAAAAAGAACAAAGGAGAAAAAACAAAAGCAGACATCATAAGTTCATAGAGTTAGTCTTGGAAAGATTGCAATATTTCTATCTGACAGCTTCTATGTTCTCAATTAGATATGATGTGATTATCAGCCCAAATTGTGTACTTAATAAAAAAATGAGAAATGTATGTACAGTGAGTGAAAACATTATTGTTCAAGGAAGGGATGTAAACTTAATGAGGCATTCTTTTTTGTAAAATGATATCCATTGGCATAAGAAAGGATATAAAATGAGATGAGAAAAAACTCAAAACGTAGTATTTTTAAAGAAGTATAACTCTTATAAAATCATTAGTTATGTATACATTAAAATTGATGTCTCACACTTCCAAGCCTGTTTCTCATTGTGTTCTGATGATTTCCCATTATACTTGCACAGCAAATGTTTGTTAAGGAGGAGTATTTCTTTTTCTACAAATACATTGAGATAGTGCTCTAGTTTTGATAAGTCCCCCAAAAGTCTAGGTGTTTTAAAGTCTTAGTCCTTGGCTTTCTACTGTTGGAAGGTGGTGAAAACCTTAAGAGGTAGGGTGTAGTGAGAAAGCTTTTGGTCACTGGGGCATGCCCACTAGAGAACTATGGTCTCTGCCTTTCTTTCACTGTATGGCCATAACGGCAGCAGTTTACTCCTTGTCATGCTCATGCTACTATGTGCTGCCAAAGGTCCAAAGCAAGGGGGCCAAAAGGTCATCCTCTTAAATCTCTAAAATTGTAAACCAAAAGAAACCTTTTGACTTTATTGGTGGTGTTTTAGTCAGTTCTTTCACTGCTGTGATTAAAAGACCCAACAAGAACAATTTTAGAGGAGGAAAAGTTTATTTGGGGTTCAAGGTTTCAGAGGTCTCAGTCCGCAGAAGGCTGGCTCCATTCTTCTTCACAGAAGAAGAGTGTTGCAGGGGGAAGCAGCACACAGGATGATCAGGAAGCAGAGAGAGACTTGATTCTCCAGATACAAAATATATACTGCAAAGAAACCCTCCCACATCTTATACACCTTCAGTTACTGTTCAGTTAATCCTTATCAGAGTATTAATTCACTGAGTGGGTTAAGTCTCTCATAACCCAATTATTTTACATCCAAGCCTTCTTTCATTATTTCACACATGAATTTTGGGGGGGACACCTAGTCTCCAAACTATAACAGGTAGATTATCTCAGATATTTTTTATAGTGATGAAAATGAACACATATGGGTTGGAGTGGTGGCTCATCAGTTTTGGTACTTGCTATGCATGTACAGGGACACCGGTTCAAACCCAACACGATGTATACAACAAAGTGAGCAATGAAAGCCAAATAAAAAGCTAAATTAAACTGATTCTCTTTTTCTCTCTCTCTCTCACTGTCCCTCTCTCTTAAAAAGAAAAAAAGAAAGAAAGAAAATGAACACATATGCACAGTTTCTTCTAGTTTACTTTCTTTCACAAGTGGTAACTACTATTCTTTATATTGCTTTCTTTTTTATAGTATATAAGATCTATTTAATTCTTATTCTATTTTTCTTTTGTATAGTTATATTATGCTTAATTTATATATTTTCCTGTATTTGATGATTCATATGATTACTATATGTTTACAAAATGTAATTTAATTAGGTCTTTTTTCACATATTTATAAGACTGTTGAAAGCAGTATAGAGTTAGTATAACCAGAAAACCATTATTTTTAAGTTTATTATATGGTGTCTATATGCATTCCTTTATTACAACTTTCATATTTCCTGGGGAAAAGAGGCATTTTTTTCTGATTATGTGGTTCTATGTAGAGTATCATTTTTTATCCTACATATGTATCATCTGTTAATTAATATTTATTTATACTTAACATTAAATTTACTTTTCAAAAATACACAAACATGTAAATTAATAGACCCTAAGATTGTATCCTGATTCCAGGAGCTACCTTCTGATGTGGTAGTTTATCAAGAATTTGCTGTAAGGTTATTTTGAAATACTTGTACCTACATCCCAAAAGCAAACTTGTCTAACATATATATATATACAAATATATGTGATATATATACACCAAATATATATGTATATATATACACATATACATGCTTGTAGTAATATCCAAATGATATTATTTTATATATTATTTATATGTTTTATATATAATATATATCAAAGTAGTATCCATTGGATATTTAGCCAGGAATGGAAGCTGGATCATATAATAGCTCTATTTTTTAAATATCTGAGGATTCTACAGACTGTTTTCCACATTGACAATGCTGATTCACATCTTCAACAACAGTGTTGTATGATTGCCTTTTCTCTACATTCCCTCCAGAATTTGCTATCTTTTCTGTTTTTAATAATAGTCATTTTTACTTGGGTTAGGTAATTATCTTCCTTGTGGTTTTGATTTGCATTGCCTTGATGATTAGCATTTTTTTACATATCTGTTGGGCATTTGTAAGTGTTCTTTTGAGAGATACTATTTAGTTTTGGAGTCCACTTTAAATTGAGTTTCTTGATTTTTTTGCTATTATGTTTTCTAGTTCCTTATACATATGGAAAGTAAACCCTTGTGAGATATATAGTTTACAAATATGTTATCCTATTCTGTAGGTTATCACTTTACATTGTTGTTTGTTTTCATTAGTATTTCTTAAGATTTTTAGTTTGATTAAATCCCATTTATGTATTTGTGTCCTTCCCTAGGTTTGAATTTTTTTTTCTCTTATTGTCTCTTTAAATAATCTCTAAACTATTTCAACATTCTAGGTGTCAGAGACATGAGCATTAAGGTCATCTGACAACAGCCTGATAGAACACATCATGGAAGATCAGGTGGAAACATGACTGCAAGTAGTCACATCTCCAAGTCATCAGATGCTCTGTGAGATGTTTTCAGACCTTCACAGCCTTCCAGATAACAGCTATGCCATATATATATATATATGACATTTAAGCTCACATAGGCAGGTTCCATTGCCTATGCCTGTTCCCAGAATTGCCTTAGAAATATAGCTGCACTCTTTTTCACATTCAATATATATTGATTAGGATGAAAACTTTTGTTCTCCAAAAATTCTTTCACGAAGTTATTTCTATCTTTTATTTCAACTCTATAAATGCAGTGGTGAGAGCTAAGTGTGTAGAGTTGCATTGAGAGCACTCATCAACCACCCTTGTATCCAAATTATCTCTTTAAGTCTTCATTTCTTACAGCAGTCTGATCATCTATAACTGTCTGCAGCATCTAGGTTCCTCTTAACCCCAATAATCTGAATATTTGGTCTCTTAATTCTGTTCTAAAGTTTCTGTAAGCTTTCTTCGTTCACTTTAATTCTTTTTTCCTCTGACTGTATTTTCAAATAGACTGTTTTTCAAGCTCACTAATTATTTCTTCTTTTATCTATTCTGCTTTTGAACTCTTCTATAACTTTTTAAATTTTGGTTAGTTATTTTTTCAGTTTAAGGATTTATTTTTTATTTATTTATTTTTTAAAGTGAGAGAGAGACAAACAGAGAGAATCAATTTTTATTGAGTTTTTCACATGGCTTTCATTGCTTTGACACTTAGTTGTGTACATGGGTTCTGGGGTTTGAATCCATGCATTCACACATGTTGGGCAAGTGCTGTAACCACCAAGCCACCACTCCAACCCTCAAGGATTTATTTTTTATTTTTAAAAATTACTTTCACCTCTTTGTTAAGTTTCTCTGTTAGAATATTTTTTAAAGAGACAGGGACAGTGAGAGAGAGAGAGAAAGAATGAAATAATTTTATTTAGCTATGCATTTGATTTTTGCTGTTCCAACACTTAGTTGTGTGTTTGCTGTGGGGTTTGATCTTAGGTCCTTGGGCATGCCACAAGTTCTGTAACCACGGAGCTAATGCTCCAGCTCTCTCTGTTAGAATATTGAATAAGTTTTATGTTTTCTCAAGGGTGATTGTATTTCCTTGAAACAGCTATTTCATATTTTTCATCCAAGCCTTCACCCACACTGGTTACTATATTGTAGTCTCTGACACCTAATTGTTAACATTAAGTGAGGTTACAATTACTCAAATTTTCTTGATGTTTGGTGAGATGTGGCATCATTCATGCAGTAAATATTTACATATTTATTCTAATCTTAATAATCTGACATTGTTCATGTCTGTCTTTCAAAAAATAAGTATCTACTTGTATTTTATAACCAGACACTTTTTCACTTTCACAGCCTTAGATGAACCTCAAGTACAGGTTTGCCATGAGTTCACTGCTGATATGTCCTTACTATTTTAGAACTAGGGGGCAATCCAAGATCAAGTATGACCCAAAACCTGTTACTCTGTTGTTAAGCATGAGCGGGACAAGTTCCCTCCAAGCTTCTCTGTGGGACTACAAACAGCCCAGAAGCCTTGTCCACAGTCGTCTGGCACTAAAGGATTCTTCTCAGATCTGAGTAGAATTACTATGCAATAAGCAGTCCCAGATTTTTATGCCATAACTTCATATTCACCTTAAATTTTTACCTACATCCATATAGTTACTTTTTCTACAATGTGCTGCCTGGGATTGGGGCAAAAATGAGAACAGCGGTCATGTGACCTACAATACTCCAAAAACGTCTCACATCCTGAGGCAATGACCTGTGAAGACCAGTGAAACACTAGCAGGATCAAGACCTTCACTGTTATAGATTGCCTAATGCTGAGGTGGACTTACGGACCAAGACTACTGAAACCAGCTACTGGTGATATTGGCTAACATGGAAGTCTGAAAGACTGGTGCCATGTGTTTCTACCTGGCACTAGGGTTGTTCCATAGGCCCAGAGATGATTACCATTAGGGTTTGCTGGTGTTAGGCTTCACCAGTCTTGTACTGAGTTCCTAGGCAAAGTATTACCATCAGCAAATGGAATCCTGCTCCGTGTTTGCTGCCTGAGATTGGGTAGTATTTATGGCCAATTTCTTGGCCACCAAGGTTCTCATTATGGTGGGATGCACCCAAGTCTCATAAGCACAAGTATCCACACCATCTTGGTATACTCAGGCCCACACTTCAGTTGGTGGGGATACACAAGAAATACATCCTGGAGCAGATCAAAAGTCTTGGTCTGTGACCACTGATCTTGGAGATAGCAGTGCTTGCCAAGGTTGGGGGATGAGTGGCAGAAGATGGTTCTGGACTCCCATGACTAATATTAAAATAGATTTTACCCAGGTTTCATTGCCACAAGGACTTATGCAATCTCAGTTTGAGGGGGAGTGGAGTTTGGGTAGGATAAACACCAGGGTGACAATGATGACTCATGGTGACAAACTCTCTTCTAGACACAAAGACAGTTCTAAAATGTCTCCAAACTGAGAGTTCTTTCCCACAATTTAGATAGAAATTACAAATGGACAACACTCAGCTCCCTGAGTGTTTGGAGCTCTGAACATGAATGTGGGTGGCTCTGAGCTATTGGTGTTTTGGCAGCCCTAGGCTCTGAGTGCCAGTGACTCTCAGCTCTTAACATACATCTATGATCTGAAGTTCCCAGGATCCACTCTCAGCAGCTTTCCCGGTCAGTTTCTGGCAGCACTTCAGTAGCTCTGGCAGTAGATTGATAGCAGCTCTTCCAACAACTGGAGCTCTTCTGCAATTTTTGGTTCTCCACTGCTCTTTGCTATTCTTCATTCTCCATTTCTTTCTGGATAATAGAGTCTCTATTGCTTCTAGTTAGCAATTCTTAGTGCAACCTCCTCAGCCCTTTCTACCCAAAATAAAGATCACAAGTAGGCAAGAAAACCCATCTGTTCAAGTCTTTGGGGGGCTTCTGCTGCAGCACAAGGGAGCACTACAAAGGAAGGAGATCCTGAATTGACTTGATATGAGTGAAAGGGGTGCTTGATAGGAAGGTCTAAGCCTGCTGACAATCTTTGGTCTGCTAAACCACTCTATGCTTAATCAGGCCTGCCTATATAAGCACACTCATATCACCTGTCACAGCTTTTTTTTTATTGAGTATATACTGATACAATTGAGAGAGAAACATTATCAAACCATCAATAACCAATGGATATATACATAGTTATCCAGGGGTAATGCCAAAACATGGATAAGCACCTTGGGTTTCACCTGTTGCAGTTTCTCCCAGAAGAACTCTTGTGTTAAATGGGTATCTCGTGGAGGAATAACATCTGCTTCTGAGATGGTTCCCCTATATTCCCACTCTCCAGTATCCTAGGAGATCTTCAAATACCCTGCCCCCACCACCTACCCCTCCCTATGCTTCCAGGTATCCTAGGGAGCCATTCCCCTATTACACTGAGAATCGTACAATTTGAAGTTATTGTTAGGTTAGCCATTTAACCTACTGCTCTCCCATGTATTCTAGCTTCAACAGATGAGAGAAATCATTCTGCCCTTTAGTCTCTGAGATTGGGATACTTCACTTAGCATAATTCTTTCCATCTCCATCCATTCCATACCAAAAGCCATAATATTGTCTTCTCTAACGGCCAGGTAGTATTCCATTGTATATATGTACCAAAGCTTTTGTATCCATTCATCGAGTGAGAGGCATCTGGGTTGGTTCCAAACTTTAGCTAAAGTAAATTGAGCTGCTATAAACACTGAGGAAGCCACATCACTATAATACGCTGATTCTAACTTTTTTGGGAAAATACCCAGGAGTGGGATAGCTGGGTCGTAAGGTGGTTCCATCCTTAATTATTTGAGGATTTTTCACACTGCATTCCATAGTGGCTGAACCAATTTGGGGTCCCACCAGCAATGTAACAGTGTTCCTCTTTTCCCACAGCCCCATCAGCATCTGTGGTTGTTTGTTTTCTTTATTTTTGCCACTCTAACAGGAGTGAGGTGGTATCTCATTGAAGTTTTGATTTGCATTTCCCTCATAGCTAATGATGTAGAGAATTTTCTCATATATTTATGGTCTTTCTGGAATTCCACTGGAGAGAAGTTCCTTTTGAGTTCTTTAGCCCATTTATTGATTGGATTATTTGTGAGTTTGGAGTTTGGTTTCTTCAGTTCCTTGTATATTCTGGATATTAGCCCTCTGTCTGAGGTGGCAAAGGTTTTCTCCCATTCTGTAGGTTCTCTCTTGATGTTCTTGAGTAGATCTTTAGTTGTGCAAAAGGTTTTTAGTTTAAATACATCCCATTCACTTATTCTTGATTTTAGAGCTTGAGCCATGGGAGTTTTGGTAAGGAAATAGCTGCCAACTCCTACATGGTGTTGTGATGACCCTACTTCTTTTTCTAGGAAGTTTAAAGTTGTTGGTTTAATATCCAGGTCTTTGATCCATTTTGACTTAATTTTTGTGCAGGGTGAAAATAAGGATCCAGCTTCAGTTGTCTACATATGGCTGTCCAGTTTGTCCAGCACCATTTATTGAACAGGCTATCTTTCTTCCACACTATGCTTTTGTTCCCTTTATCAAATATTAAATAGTTAAAGATATGGGGATTTGTCTCCAGATCTTCTATTCTGTCCCACTGATCTTTGGTTCTGTTTTGATACCAATTCCAAGTTGTTTTTACTACTATGGCTCTGTAGTATAATTTCAGGTCAGGGATTGAGATACCCCCCTATTTCTTCCTTTTGATAGAGTAGTGTTTTTGCTAGTCTGTGTCTCCTGTTATTCCATATCAACTGGTGAATTGATTTTTCTATATCTGTGAAGAATGCCATAGGTACCTTGATGGGGATTGCATTGAATCTGTATAGGGCTTTGGGTAGAATGGCCATCTTTATTATATTGATGCTGCCTAACCATGAGCATGGAATGTTTTTCCATCCACACATGTCTTCTGCACTTTCTTTTTTTATTGTTTGATAGTTTTCATTGTAGAGGTCCTTAACATCCTTTGTAAGGTTAATGCCCAAGTATTTCATTTTTTTTGGAAGCGATGGTGAATGGGAGAGATTTCCTGATTTCTTCTTCTGCAGATTTGTTGCTGGAGTAAAAAATGCTACTGATTTGCTGGAGTTGATCTTATAGCCAGCTACTTTGCTGAAAAGACCTATAAGCTCTAGGAGTTTTCTGGCCAATGTTATTGGGTCTTCTAGGTATAGAATCATGTCATCAGTGAATAGAGATAACTTAACTTCCTCTTTTCCTATATGAATACCTTTGATTTCCTTGTCTTGCCTAACGGCTCTGGCAAGGGTTTCAAAGACTATATTGAATAAGAGAGGGGAGACCAGACAGCCTTGTCTAGTACCTGAATTCAGTGGAAATGCTTTCAGTTTTTCTCCATTGAGAATAATGTTGGCTATGGGTCTTTTGTAAATGGATCTGACATAATTGAAATACCTTCTCTTGATCCCTATCTTTTCCAAAGTTTTGAGCATAAAATGGTGTTGAATTTTATCACATGCCTTCTCTGCATCAATGGAGATGATTATATGATTTTTTTATTTCAATTCTGTTTATATGGTGAATTACATTTATTGATTTGTGTATATTGAACCAGCCTTATTTCCCTGGAATGAAGCCCACTTGATCACAATTTTTAATGTGTTTTTGCATCCTATTAGCTAAAATTTATTTAAGGATTTTTGCATCAATGTTCATCAGGGAAATTGGTCTGTAGTTTTCTTTCCTTGAAAAGGTAAAAGGCTTTGGAATCAGTGTAATGTTTGCTTCATAAAAAGTGCTTGGGTATGATCACACTCTATCAAGTTCCAGGAAGAGCTTGTAGAGGATCTGTGTTCTTTCTTCTGTAAAGGCTTGGTAGAATTCTGCTGTATATCCATCCGGACCTGGGCTTTTCTTTTTTGGAGAGCTTTGATTGCTGCTTCAATTTCACTTTCTGTGATAGGTTAGTTGATGTTTTCAATTTCCTCCTGTGTTAAGGAGGGGATGTCATGTGTGTCCAAGAACCTGTTCATGTCTTCCAGGTTATCGAATTTGGCAGAGTATAAGTTTTCAAAATAGGTTCTGATAATCTTCTGTATCTTGAATGAGTCTCTGGTGATATTCCCACTTTCGTCTCCGATTTTGTTGATTTGCTTCCTTTCGTTTTACCTTTTGGTGAGTTTGGCAAGGGGTCTGTTGATTTTGTTGACTCTTTCAAAGAACCAACACTTAGATGTGTTGAAAATTTGTACAGTTTTTATATTCACAGAGCTGATGATTTCAGCTCTGATTTTGGTAATTTCCTGTCTTCTGGTAGATTTAGAGTTGGACTGTTCCTCCTTTTATAGTCGTTGAGTTGCAGCATAAGGCTATTAATCTGATCTCTTTCTAGATTTTTGATGAATGATCAAAGTGCTATAAATTTACCTCTTAAGAAAGCCTTCATACTTTCCCAAAGGTTTCGGTATGTTGTTTCCTCATTCTCGTTCAATTCCAAAAACTTCTTAATCTCTGTTCTCATTTCCTCTTTTACCCATCCTTTGTTTAAGAGGTAATTATTCAATTTCCAAGTATTTGAATAGTTTCTGTTGTTTCTCTTGTTGTTGATTGCTAAGATTATAGCATTATGATCTGACAGAATATATGGGATTATATCCACTTTTTTATATTTGCTGAGATTATCCCGGTGAACTGGTATGTGGTCTACTTGAGAGAAGGATCCATGTGCTACTGAGAAGAAGGTAAATTCAGCTGTCTTAGGATGGAATATTCTGTAAATGTCTGTTAAGCCTGTTGATTAATGGAGTAGTTCAGATTGGAGATGTCTTAACTGATTTTTTGTTTTGATGATCTTTCTAGAATTGATAATGATGTGTTGAAGTCCCCCAGGATTATTGTGTTGATATCAATGAGGGGATTAATGTCCTTAAGTATTTTTCCATATATTTGGGGAGTTGTAATTGGGGGCATAGATGTTAATTGTCATTATATCTTCTTGATGAACTGTCCCTTTCAGTATGATAAAGTGTCCCTTTTTGTCCTTTCTGACTAGTTTTAGTTGGAAATTAGTTTTGTCAGAAATTAAAATCGCTACACCAGCTTGCTTTTTAGGGCCACAGGCCTGGTAGACATTTTGCCATACTTTCACTTTCAGCCTGTGTCTATTTTTGAGTGTCAAATGTGTCTCTTGCAGGCAACATATTGTTGGATTTTGTTTTCTGATCCAGTGGGTCAGTCTGTGTCTTTTAATTGGGGCATTGAGACCATTCACATTCAAGGATAGAATAGATATGGGAGGCTGATTCATAGACTTTGTAACAATGACAGAATTTTGAGTCATCTTGAAAGTCTGTTTTTGTACAGCATGATAATTGACTCACCCTTGTTTAAGGATTTAGCATATTGTTGGCATTATCTTCTGAATGGAGAACATCTTTGAGAATGTTCTGTAGAGCGGAGTTAGTGTTCATGTATCTTGCAAGCATGAGTTTATCGTTGAAGTATTTAATTTCCCCTTCACATTTGGAGCTGAGCTTTGCCATATATATTATCTTTGTGTGAAAGTTGTTCATTTTTAATGCTTGAAAGATATTGTTCCATGCTCCTCTGTCTTTCATTGTTTTCTCTGAAAAATCCATAGTGTTCTGAATTGGTTTGCCTCTGACTGTGATTTGGGGCTTTCCTCTAGCAGTTTTTAGAATTTACTCCTTGATTTCTCTGTTATTCATTTTGTATATTGTATATCTTGGTGAGTTTCTCAATTGATTAGGTCCATTTGGAGTTCTATAAGCATCTTGTATGTGATAATCTGGATTGATAGTAAAATGAGGGAAGTTCTCACTTATGATTTCACTTAAAATGTTCTTTAAGCCTCTTGTTTGCTGCTCAGAGTTTTCCTCCAGGCCAATGATTCTCAAATTATTATGCCTCATCTCATCAAATATTACTTGGAAATTCTGAGTATGTAATATAAGCTGTTTATCCCATTTATCTTCTTTGAATTCTACGGTATTTAGCCTATCTTCACTGTCTGATACTCGTTCTTCAAGAGCTGAAGTTCTGTTTTCCGTAGAGTAATCTCTGGTGTTGGTTTCTTCAAGAGAGGAATTGATTTGATTAACTGTGTTTTTCAATCCTGATAGTTCTGCTACATCTCTCTTCAGGATTTCTATATCTTTGTATAACTGATCTTTCATCTCGTGGAACTGTTCCCTTACTTCCCTATAGAAGTTGTCCCTCATCTCTTGAAATTGCTGTGTGAACTCTTTCCTTATTTCATCTCTCAACTCTTCAATTGTATTACTAATCATAATGCAGACACAATGTCTTTGTTTTTCACCTAGAGCTCCAGTCATGGGATCCTTTGGTGGAGAGCTGTGGGGTGAGGAAGTGAATTATTTCCCCTTTTCCTCATTTTCTGATACCAAGAGCGTGACTTGTACTTCAAGAAAGTTGCTCCTGGTGGAGTAATTAGAGCTTCTTATGGCTTTGTTTCATTGTAATGGGTTACTTTGAGAGAGATCTCACATCGTATTATGAGAGCAAGCCAGTGCCCATTTTGAAGAGTGTCTATTTCTTCAGATAGCAGGGTCGCTCCAAAAGTGGGGAGAAGGGATGACTAGGAATTCAGGGAGGTGAGTTGGGGTGGTAAGAAAACAGTCTTGCCTTCGAGTAAAGAGGAACAAGGGCTTAGGGGGGAGTAGTTTATTCTATTAGGACTAAGGAAAACATAAAACATAGGTTTGGGGTGCGGGAAGGTTAAAGACTTTGGGAGAGGGTGAGAGAAAAATGCTTATATTTAGGGATTATCAGAACACAGGGGAGGAAGAGGTTAGTATGGGGCGTGGTTAATCTTCACTCTCCAGAGGCTGAGTCTACCATTCTATCATGAAAAGTTTTCCTGTTTTGGATCCAATGTTATAAGGGTATGACATTATAAGGGTAGCAGTAGGGATTAAGAAGACTTAGACAGAGTAGTAGCCAATCACCAATACATTCACACAAATAAATATTTACATCCACCAATACTAACTTCAGTATTAACCGTACAGCTAGAAAGGGAAAAGAGAAAAAAAATATGTATAATAAAAAAGATAAATAAAATAAAAAACTAAAAAATTAAAATAAGATAAAATAAAAAATGTGATAAAAATAAAAATAAACAATGAAATAAAAAATTTAAAAGCTAAAAAAGTAAAAGAAAATAAAAATAAAAAAATTTTAATGAAATCTTGGATCTATAGACAATGAGGGCACCTCTGGGACCCCAATACCAATGTCTCTCAATCTGTGGCCCCATGCGGGCTGTCTCCCTGTACAAGTATCACTCCCCACAATGTGTAAGCTTGGCAGATGACTGTTATAGTTAGGAACCAGACCTGATCAGCAAGGGTATCTGTGGCTCTGCTCACATCTGCAGTCCCAGCTGCTGCTGCTTGAAGCCCCACCCCTGCAGCTGGTTTGGAATTGTGACCAGCAAGCACTTGGAATATAAGGGAGCTTGTCACCATTCCTGGCCGAACAGGTAAAGACCCCCTATTTCTTGTCGCTCTGCCAGTCACTCTGTAGCCCTGCCCCTGTAGCTGATTGGAAATTGTGTCCTGGAACTCCCAATGGTGGCCAGCCACCGGGCACCCCAGTGATCTGTCTCCCAACACAGCTCCCGCTCCCCGCAGAGGGTGAGCTTGGCTGGTGTCTGCTTAAATGTGGTCGGAATGGGATCAGTGATGAAATCTGTGTCTCTGCTCAAGCTCACTGGATCGGCTTCTGTTGCTTTCCGCCATGCCCCTGTAACTAGTCTGGAATTGTGACCAGCGAGCGCATGGAACATAAGGCAGCTAATCACCGTTCCTGGCCGAACAGGCAAAATCCCCCTATTTCTTGTTGCTCTGACAATCACTCCATAGCCCCTCCTCTGCAGCTGATCAGAAATTGAGTCCTGGAAAACCCAATGGTGGCCTGCCACCAGGCACCCCAGAGGGCTGTTTCCCAGCACAGCTCTCGCCCCCCACAGAGTGCGAGCTTGGCGGGGGTCTGATTAGTTATGGACAGGATGGGATTAGCGATGAAATCTATGTTTCTGTTTAGACCCCTGGATAAGCTGCTGCTGCTTGTAGGCCCACCCCTGCAGCCATCTGGAATTGTGTCCAGCAAGCTGGAGAACAGAAGGGAGCCAGTCACCATTCCTGGCAGAACAGACAAAAAACTCCCTATCTCCTAGCTCCTACGGTCACTCTTTTAACACCCAGCAAACAGCTGAACCACAGCACTCCTGGCAGGGCAGAAAGAACACTTTCTGGCAGAAAGTCAGCATAGGCAGCCTTCTGTGTCCCTGGCTGGAGGGGGAAAATCCCCCCATTTTTTTCTTCTTCTCATGAAACTCCCAAGACTCAGTTCCTTATAAAAGCTTCACAAACTAGTACTATAAGTTCAAATATAGATTCCCCTAGATGCACCTTGGAAATTTGTGGATGCACTGGATTTTTCCCAAGCAGACACAGAGCCTCAGGAAATGCTGTCTCCCTTCAGGTCACCATGTTCTCCTCCTCCCTGTCACAGCTCTTATGAGTGACAAAGGTACTCCTACTTGCCTGGATTGAAAACTGCAGAAGGTGGCCAAAGTCATCTGGAGCAATTGCTACAGTAAAGCCAGGTTTCTCACAGTTCATTCCAGGCACCTGTAACATCCATCAGCAGAATTTCCTGGAACAGCATCAGATGCAGGAAAGGCTGTCATGGTGATACTCAAGAAACAACAGAAAAAGCCAGAAGAAGCAGCTTCTTGATTGACAGCTCACACAGTGGAGTAAGGGAGGTTAAAATCCTGGCTTGCCCAGCTGCTGTGCCTCCAATGAGGCTCCAGGGGTAATGGTAGCATTCATTATGGATCTGAATTCAGCCAGGATCCAAGGCTATGAGGATGAGTGCCCCCATCTCTTCCTGGAAAAGTGCAGCTCATTGGCTAATCTCTAAGTGGCAGCTGTCAGTCCAAGGACAAAGCTTCCAGAGCTACCAGTGAAATCACTGGACCATGGATGCCTGATGTTTTCCCAGTTTTGTGGGGTGTGCTGCCCCAGATCTGATCCCTGTTATAGCATTGCCCTTTCCTATAGGCCCCACACTATTGCCTGACTGCATCCCAGGCAGCGGCTGCAGCTGCAGGATCTGAGAGGTTGGCATGGGGGAGGGGAGTTAAAATTATCAGCCAAGTACCCTGCATGACATTGCCTGCTCCTGCAGGTCTCAGGCTGCTATGGCTGTCAAAAAGACAGAGAGGTGAGAAAGTATCTTCAAAGCAGCAATAGAAAATGGAAAAAATGCATTATGAAATTCTGCTTTCATTAATGGCAATTATGATGCAAAGAGTTTTGTTTGCTAAGTATTACCCAAAGAGAATAAAAAGTGATTCATTATAAATTTAGCATCCTATTCCAGTAAACCAATAAAGAAAGTACCCTTTGGGATGGGTCAGACCTTCTATTCTGTCTTGTAGATATTTATCTACAGATACAACCTGTATACACAGAACTTTGGTTCTTGCCTAGTGCTAGACCTGGCAGGATTGGCACAGAGCTCCAAGGCAAGCTTTTGTGCTAGAATTGCTGCCCTGATCCCAAATGCAAGGAGTCTTGGTCCCAACTTTTCTGTCCAAAGTTGGGGTATAGGAAGTAAAGGTAGGGGGCTGGAGCAATGACTCAGCGGTTTCGGTGCTTGCCTGGCAAGCACAAGGACCTGGGTTCAAACCCCAGCACCATGTACACAACTAAGTGTTGCAGAAACGTAAGTAGGCCATATGAAAAACTAAATAAAGTTGTTTCTCTCTTTCTCGGTCTCTCTCACTGTCCCTCTCTCTTAAAAAACAAAAGGAAGTAAAGGTAGCCCCTTGACTGCAAGTCTAACATGGTTCTAGAGGTGCAATCCATGGATTTTGACCTGGGGAAAAGGGTTATGGGGCTCTGCTCAGCCCATTTCATTGTGACAACACTGGTACTTAATTTCAAATCTAATGACTGGATTTAATGCAGTCTCCTTCCTCCAGCTTAGAGACATCTCTCTCCATGCTAAGCTGCTAAGCGTTGGGGGGAAGGAATGTGGATATATCAGTCCTTCCTGCCTTCTTCAATGTGCCCTTTCTTCTTATGCTTTTACCAGTTACTATAGTATCTCACCTGTCTGTCTTAGCTCTTGTGAAGGTAGTTTGATGTGTGAATAACTGTTCTTATTTGTGAATGTATGGGAGAAGGCCACTGGAGGATCTTACTCATCCACTATGTGTTCTGCCTCTCTGTAAACTTTTAATTTATATGAGAATGATATTTATCCTTTTCTTACAAACTACCAAACACTGATACATGAAATATGTTTAGAAAAGACTCATAATGCAGAAACAGCAATATAAAGGCTGGTATGTAATTGAAAAAGGTAATATGTTTGGTATTATTACATATGAACAATGAAAGAGGAGAACTATGCAGCAGGAGAGCTATCAGGGAGAACAGAATATAACAAAGAAAAAGGATTAAAAATAGAATAATTTCTTTGCTAATTCAATGGGGTTTTAGAAAGGTAAAATAAATCAAGTAATCATCCAGAAGCTCTTTAGTTCAGTTTCGTAGTTCAAGAAAAGCAGGAAGGTGCAGTAAAGAAGAGGACTAAAACTACAATGCGATTTCAAGGTGAGAAGGGTGTGTAATGAGAGATGAAAATATATCAGATAGAATTGAAAGAGAAAATAACCAGGGAAGCATTTATTACAGTCACAAGCTTGGTAAAACCAGTAAAAAACAATATCTGAGTCATAAGAAGAAATTAGAGTTGAGTGAACCATAATAAAATATTTTAAAATGGGTTTGTTGCCTGGATAATCATGTAAATATTAAATGATAAGGCTGAGTAAACATACAATACAAAATAGTGATCATGTTATGCATGTAAAATTGGGACAAACTGGATATAAACAGCTATAATTAAAAACAGAAGTATAATTTTTGTTGTTGAGTGTGTATGTGCATGTATGACATTTCAGACTTCAATGAAGTATTTTTATCAAGGCGTGAAAATAAATTCTATAAACTGCATTGTGACTTCAAGTCACTGACACTTAAAATCAAGAAGAGTATATATATTATAAACTCTGTTAAAATAACCTAAGAGGATCAGAGTATTATATTCCAGAGGGTTACATTTTAACATTTTAGAATTCTCAAGGAAGAGACTATTTAGAACTATGTGGGTTCTAGTAGCTCAGGTTGAAATAGTATTATGTTTTCCAGAAGTTAACTGAAGAGGGCTATTTTGCCAGTTCAGCTTGATGCAATGTATGTGTATAACAAGAGATTTTGATTCATTATTGGAAATCCTAGGCAAATAATATATTTACTATGTATCAAACTTTACCAAGTGTTTTAGTCAGCTTTGCATTGCTGTGTCTAAAGAACCTGACAAGAATAGCTTAGAGGAGGAAAATTTTGAGTCCCAAGGCAGTTTAGTTTATAGCTGGCCAACTTCAAAACTCTGAGTTTGTGGTAAAACAGAACATCACAGAAGACAGGTGTGGCAGAAGAAAGCAGCTCAGAACATGATGTCTAGGAAGCAGAGACAGAGTTCAGTTCTTCCATGAACAACCTATAAAACCCCAAAAGCATATCCCCAGTAACTTGCTTCTTCCAGTTGCAACCTACCTGCCGACAGCAACCACCCAGTAGAGTAGGTCATTCAAATGATCAATCTGTCAAATGGATTAATCCTTGGATTAGGTTACAGTTCTCATAATCTAATCATCTCATCTCTGAACATTCCTGCACTGTCTCACATATGAGCTTTAGGGGTACACCTCATAAAAAAATTAGAATTCTTAGAAATAAAGTATCCATCATGGAAATCAATTAACAGATAAAACAGGACCAAAAGAGAAAAAAAACTTCTAATAATAATAAACAAAAATGAGAGAAATGGACAAATTAAATTATAAGTGTTAATGCTAGTGCTAAAATAAGAAAAAAACTGAAGTAATTACAATAATGACAAAAAATATAATCTTGAAGGGTAAAATCAAAGAGAGGAAAATAGATTTGATGTTGAGAAAATTCTGTGCACAGGGAAAGAAAATGATAAATGTATGAAATATACAAGTTTTTAAAAGGAATCCCGAAGAAGAAAGAAAAGAGCAAAATATTGAATTTGTAAATAGCCTACCATGTTTTAATAACTCTTTATGTAGATAATATCAAGTTCTTTTCAAAAAGAAAAAGAATACTTAAGTATTTAAATAATTGCAGAATGTACTTCTCTGGGTTTCAAATCTGTCTGTTAAGGAATATGAGACCCTGAGCAAGCATAAGTTTACAGTGGGCTAGGGAGTTGTGCAATTTCAGTGAGCTCTGTCTGGGAGCCAGCAATGCTGTCCTCTAGGATGACTATTATTTGAACCTCACAATAGCATTCATGAAAGCATGAAGCATAAAACAGCTTTGAGAAAAATTTTGGCAATTTTTCCCCCACATTTGTCTTTGGTACATTATAGTTGTATATAATGATGGGATTTGTTGTTAAATAGTCATACATACAAACAATATAACTATAATTTGGCCAATGTCCCTCCACAGTACTTGCTCCCTCCCTCACCTCCTTCCACCCCTTGGTTCCTTTGAGATATAGGATAGATATATAGACATAGGATATACAGATATATATAGATATATATTGAATATATATATTGTGTGTGTATGTGTATATATATATATATATATATATATATATATATATATATATATATATATATATGAAATCTCCAGTTTTTATTGTGTGGAAATTATTTAGTATCTTGGAGGTGCAAAATGCACTTTTTATATTAATCCCTTTTCCCTTCTGCTTTTCACTCCCATGCTTTCTCCCCTCTCCTTTCTCTTTCCTCTATTCTCTAGACATCTTTTAGCTAGACTATTAATTTTCATTTGAACAGTTCTTTATGTGAGCTTATCATTCCCTCCCCCTTTTCCTTATTTTACTTCAGCTTCCACTTATGAGAGAAAAATATGATCTGTGAGTTAATAAAGTAAAAATTAACCTGCCTTTCAAGCTACCAATATAAGAAGGAATAAAAACTTAAATCCTTAGGAAAACTTTTGTGAAGATAAATATAAAAAAGTTTTTTTATAATGGCTAAAAGATTTTAAAAAACTGAACTTCTACCCTCATTTGAATAACAAAGCAGCTTTTTCAAAGACTACTTTTTACAAAACAATTTTACAATGTATTTTTACAAATATTGATGCAGACCACAAATAAAGGTTATGACCCAATGTGGAAATAGTGATGGACTATCACATACTTGGTCCTTTTTTTGTTTTTACTTTTTATGTATTTTTTATTAGTGCATTATAGATTTACATAATGATGGCATTAGTTGTCACATATTTCTAGATGCACACAAATCAGCAATACAATTTATTCAATACCCCCCCACATACATCCCTCTACCTCCCTCCTCCCATCCCCTGATCCCTTGCTTTTCTTCTGGGTCCTATATCACTCCTAAAAAACCTAAATACAGTGACATAATACTTATATCTATGAAGAACATTTTTTACACATATGGCTACAGTATATACAGTGACATTTATAACGGCTTGAAATGTACCTTGATTTATCTCAGTTCCAACATTTCCCCTGCTCCTCCCTTCCTATCATTCCTTGTTTGTTTTCCAAAATATTTGACAATAGGATTAAACATTTATGTTTTTATGTAGATATTCATCATAGCTTATTCAAACATCTTATGAAGTAACTTGCAACCGTATCTCATAAATATTAATATTTGCCATTTTTGTTCTTGAATCCAGTACATGAGTTTGTCTACTCCCAAGTCTGGGTGTAGGTCCAGCCTTCACAAATAATGGATACCATTTGGCCCTTGACTCTATGTTTGGCTAACTTCACTCAGCATAATTTCTTCCAATGCCATCCATTTACCTTCAAAAGATACAATATCATTGTTTCTAATAGCTGAGTAGAACTCCATTGTATATATATACCAGAGCTTTTGGATCCATTCATCCAGTGAGGGGCATCTGGGTTGGTCCCACTATTTAGCTGTTATACATTCAGTTGCTATGAATATGGAGTTTGCTGTATTGTTGTAATGTGCTGATTCTAGCTCTAGGAAAATACCAAAGGAGGGATAGCTAGATCATATGGTGGATCCAACCCTAATTTTTTTGAGGAGTCTCCACACTACTTTATAGAGCAAGTGGACCAGTCTGCAATTTCACCAACAGTGTGCTAGTGTTCCTATCTCCCTGTAACCCCTCTAGCATTTGTTATTATTTGTATTATTCATCTTTGCCAGTCTGACTAGAGTGAGGTGAAATCTTAAGGTACTTTTGATTTGCATTTCTCTGATTGCTAGTGATTTAGAACACTTTCTCACATATTCATTGGCTTGCTCAGTGTCCTCTGTTGAGAAGTTTCTGTTTAGCTCTCTGGTTCATATATTGATTGGATTGTCTGTGTTTCTGTTATAGAGTATTTTGAGTTCTTTATAAGTTTTGGATATTAGTCCCCTGTCAGAGGGATCACAGGCCATGATTCTATCCCATTCTGTAGGTTGTCTCTTGACTGTTGTGACTATTTCCTTGGCTGTACAGAAACTTTTTAGTTTAATGGAATCCCACTTATTGATTTTTGACTGTAATTCTTTCACTTTAACATCCTTGTTGAGGAAGTCATTACCAACTCCCATATGCTGGCATGTTGCACCTAATTTTTCTTCTAGCAGTTGTATGGTAGCTGGTTTAATTCCTAATTTCTTGATCCATTGATATTTAATTTTTGTGCACAGTGAGAGATAAGGATCTAATTTCAGTTTTCTGCAAGTGGCTGTCCAGTTTGTCCAGCACCATTTGTTGAATAGGCTGTCTCTCCTTCATGTTATATTTTGAACCCCTTTTTCAAAGATCAGATGTTTAAAGATTTTTGGGTTTGTCTCAGAGTCATCTATTCAATTCCATTGGTCTTCATTCCTATTTTGATACCAATACCATGATGTTTTTAGTACTTCATCCCTATAATGTAATTTTAGATCTGGTATTGCAAAACCACCCATTTCATCTTTCTTGCTTAGTAATGTTTTGGCTATTCTGGGTTTCTTATTGTTCTATATGAATTTGAGAATTGCTTTTTTTATATCTACAAAGAATGGGATCTTGAGGGGATTGCATTGAATCTGTACAGTTTTTTTTTGGCAAAATGGCCATTTTAATTATATTAATTCTACCTAACCAAGAGCATGGAACATCTTTCCATCTTCTTGGGGCTCCTGCAATTTCTGTTTTCAGTGTTCAATAGTTTTTGTTATAGTGGTCTTTTACTTTTCTTGTTAGATTAATTCCCAAGTATTTTATTACTTTAGAGGATATTGTGAATGGGACTGATTTCCTAATTTCTTCTTATTCCCTGTTATTGTTGGCATACAGGACCTAAACACAGGCTCGGGAGTAATGTAGATAAACTCATGTGTTAGATCCATAGGATGAAAATGCAAAATGTTAACATTTATGAGATACAGTTGCAAGATACTTCATAAGATATTTGAACAAACTATGCTGCATACCTGTAGAAAACGTAACTGTTTAATACCATTGTCAAATATTTTGAAGAACAATAAAGGATGATAGTAAAGATGGAGAAGGGGAAATGTTGGAACTGATTTCCTAATTTCTTCTTCTTCCCTATTATCATTGACATATAGGAAAGCTGTTGGTTTATGAGTGTGGGCATATAGGAAAGCTATTGCTTTATGGCCTGCTGTGTTATTTGGCCCATTAAAAATTATCTACTATTATAAATTATTAACAACACTGAAAACATATGAGTGTCCATGATGGATAACATTAACATTAATCACATTAATTCTCCTGATGGATAACAGTATATTGATTTCTGAAACCAATGATCATTTTTGTCTACTTCTTTTTTTCAATTTACTTTTTATTAGTGCATTACAGTTTTACATAATGATGGCATTAGTTGTCACATATTTCTAGATGCACACAAATAAGCAATACAATTTGTTCAAAATCCCCCCCACACACTTCTACCTCCTTCCTTCCATCCCCTGATCCCTTCCCTTTCTTCTGGGTCCTATATCATTCCTAAAAAACCCAAATACAGTGACATAATTCTTAAACCTGTGGAGAATATATTTTATATATATGGCTACAGTATATACAGTGATATTTATAACTGCTTGGAATATACCTTGCTTTATCTCAGTTCCAACATTTCCCCTTCTCCTTCCTTCCTATCACTCCTTTCTCTTTTTTTTTTCAAAATATTTGACAGTAGGATTAAACATTTACATTTTTGTACAGGTATGTAGCATAACTTATTAAAATATGAAGTGTCTTGCATCTGTATGTCATAAATATTAATATTTGCTATTTTTGTTCTATGAGTCTAATACATGAGTGTGTCTACTTTGCTCTGAAGCCTGGGTATAGGTCTAGCCTCCACCAATGAGGGAAACTATTCGGCCCCTGAGTCTCTGTTTTTGGCTAACTTCACTCAGCATGATTTACCTTAAATAGATGCAATATCATTGTTTTTAATAGCTGAGTAGAACTTCATTGTATATATATATACCAGAGCTTTTGAATGCATTCATCCAATGAGGATCTTCTGGGTTGGTTCCATTATTTAGCTATTGTAAATTGAGCTACTGTGAACATGAGTGTTGCTGTGTCACTGTAATGTGCTGATTCTAGCTTCTCTGGGAAAATCCCAGAAGCAGGATCACTGAGTGATGTGATGGATCCAACCCTAACTTCTTCTTCTGTCCTAATATTGTTGGCAAACAGAAAGTCATTGTATTATGGGTTTATCTTCAATCTTGCTAATTTGTCAAATCTATTAATTACTTCTGTCAGTTTTCTGGTGGAGTTTTTTGGATCTTCGAGATGTAGGATCATGTAATCAGCAAAAATGGATAGTTTGACTTCCTACTTTCCCATTCTTACCCCTCTGATTTCCTCCTCTTGCCTATTTGTTCCAGCCAGTATCTCAAGGACTATATTGACTAAATATAGCATACAGCCTTGTATTGTTCCTGAGTTCAGCAGAAATGCTTTCAACCTTTCTCCATTTAGTATTATACTAGCTGAGAGTTTGGAATACATGGTTTTTACAAAGTTAAGAAATGTTCCTTTGATCCCTATTTTCTCTAGAGTTTTGAGCATAACTGGGTGCTGGATTTTATTGAAGGCCTTTCTGCATCTATTGAGATGATCATCTGGTTTTTGTCCTTAATTATGTTTCAGCAATGAATAATTTATTGATTTGCATACGTTGAATCAGCCTTGCATACCTGTAATTAAGCCTACTTGCTCATGATGAATTATTTTCTTGATGTGCTTTTGATTGTGGTTCACGAGAGCCTTATTAAAGATTTCTGAATATGTATTCATGAGGGATATTGGTCTATAGTTTTTTGGGGTTTTTTTTCAATGTATCTTTGTTGGGTTTTGGTATCAGAGTTATGGTTGCTTCATAGAAAGTGTTTTGGAGAATTCTCTCTTTTTCAATTTCTTGGAACAGCTTCATAAGGAGAGGTGTTATCTCTTCTTCAAAGATGTGGTAAAATTCCACAGAGAATCCATGAGGTCCTGGGCTTTTCTTCTTTGGAAGACTTTTAATTTCTGTATGGATTTTGGTGCCTGCTATTGGGCTTTTAGGACTTGAATTTCATCCTGTTTCAATTTGGGGATGGTGCATGTGTCTAGAAATTTGTTCATGTCATCCAGTTTATCTGATTTAGAGGAGTATAGTTATTCAAAATATATTCTGATAATTTGTTTGATTTCAATGGGGTCGTGGTGATCACCCCATTTTTGTTGATGATTTTGTTAATTTGGTGTGATTTCCTCCTTTTCAAAGTTAGATTAGCTAGGGGTCTGTCAAATTTATTTATTTTTTCGAAGAACCAGTTCTTTGTTTCATCAATTGTTTTTGCTGTTTCTTTGTTCTCCATTTCATTGATTTCAGCTTTAACCTTAATTATTTCCTGTCTTCTGCTGGCTTTGGGATTACATTGCTATTCCTTTTGTAGAGATTTAAGTTGTAGCATAAGCTTATTTTTTAGGGATCTCTCGTGATTCTTGATGTGGACACTCATTGCAATATATTTTCCCCTTAAGAATGCTTTCATGCTGCCCCAGAGGTTTTCAAATGTTGTGTCTTCTTTCTCATTCTCTTCCAAGAATTCCTTAATTACTGTTCTCATGACTTCTTGGATCCATTCTTCATTTAATAGTGTGTTATTCAGTCTCCACATATATCAGTGTTTTGTGCCATGTTTTTTGCTATCATGAGGGTCATGCATCATGGTCTGATAGGATATATGGAAAAATATCTACTTTTTTATATTAGCTGAGTTTTCCTTTGTGAATTAGAATGTGATCTCTTCTGGAGAAGGATCTATGCGCTTCTGAGAAGAAAGTACATTCTGCAAATTCAGGGTGGAATATTTTGTAGATGTCTATTAAGTCTGTTTGATTTATGGTGTTGTTTAGACTGGAGATCTCTTTATTGCTTCTTTGCTTTGATGATCTATTTGTGATAGAGGATTGCTAAAATCTCCCAGTATTACTGTTTTGAGGTCCACAAGTGGTTTTATATCTTAGAGTAAGTTTTCCACATATTTGGGTGCATTTGTGTTTAGAGAGTATATATTTATTGTGGTTATTTCCTCCTGTTGTATTGTTCCCTCTACTAAGATGTAGTTGCCTTCTTTATGTCTTCTGTTTAATTTATGTTTGGAATTCACTTTTTGTATATAAGAATTGCAACTCCAGCTTGCTTTCTTGGGCCCTATGCCTGGTAGATTATTTACCCCCATCCTTTCACACTTAATCTGTGTGTCTTTGGCTGTAAGGTGGATTTTCTGTAAGCAGCATATTGTTCAATCTTTGTTTTTTTTTCATTCATTCTGCTAGTCTGTGTCTTCTGATTGGAGTGCTGAGACCATTCACATTAAGTGTTAGTGCTGTTATGTGGTTGTGATTTATATTCATTGTGTTTTATTAGTAAATTCTGTGCTGTCTTAGTTGTCTAGTGATAACATGTACCTTTATTGAATTTCCTGTTTGTGGATTTTGAGGAATGTTACCTTGTTCTTCTATCTGGAGTTTATCTTTGAGGATTCTTTGTAATGATGGCTTTCTGTTCATGAAAGCTGCAAGTTAGTTTTTATCATGAAACTTTCTTATTTCTCCCTCAAAATTGAATCTGAGTTTTGCTCAGTATAGTATTCTTGGCTGCATGTTGTTTTCATTCAGGCATTGAACGGTCTTCTTCCATGATCTTGCTTCCAGAATCTGAACTAAAAAGTTAGATGTTATTCTTATTGGTTTGATTCTAAATGTGATTTGGTGTTTCTCCCTTGCTGCTTTAAATACTCTTTTCTTGATTTCCGTGTTGTACATTTTTAGTATGATGTATCTTGGTGAGCTTCTCATTTGATTAGGCCTATTGGGTTTCCTATATAATTCCTGGATGAGCATATCTGACTCTATTTTTATATGGGCAAATTTTTCTTTAACAATTTCCTTGAGAATTTTCCTTATCACATTCATTTGTGTTTCAAATTCTCCCTGTATCCCAATTACTCTTAGATTGCTTCTTCTCATTTCATCCCAGAAATTTAAAACATTCTTTTCATGTCCTATAAGTTTTTTTTTTCCTTTTTGTCATCTGTGCACTCCAATTTGCTCAGCCTGTACTTTCTCTGAAGTTCTTTCTTCCAAAGCTGAGGTTTTGTTTTCTATAGAAGTTAGTCTATTATTAAATTCTTCCATGATTTATCTCATGTCATTGTCTACAGATTTCAGCTCTGTTACTTCCTTTTTCAGTATGTCTATTTCTTTGATAATACAGTTTTTCATCTCTTGAGTTTTCTCATTTAGTCACTTCATTATATCTTCTTTTAGTTCATTGTTCCTTTTAGTAATGAGATCATTGATAATATTTTCAAGGTTCTCATCTTGACCCCTATCCATGACATTCTTTTTAGGAGAGGTTTGGGTTTGAGGTGAACCTCTCCTTGTTTGATTCTTCATTTTTGAAGAGCTTCTTCTGGATCTCTGAATTGATATTTCATGAAGAGAAGGTAACCAGTTATCCAGGTGGTTTTTCCTTGCAAGTCAAAAAGTCAGATCACCCACCAGTCAGATCACCTTCTTCCAGATGTTATTTTTGCCTGGGTCTTTGTGTTGATTTACCTTTTGGTTACAGGATCAAGGTTGCAAATCTGAACCTACCAGAATATGGGGCATCAGGTAGGTGATACTGTTCCAGGTGGGGAAACACATCCATTTGGTACTGAATAGGGACTGCTGCAAACAATGTTCCTACAGGTCATTTCCTGAGAACTTTCTGGTGGGACTCAAACTGTCTGTAACAGGAACACAGGGAGTCAGGTAGGCAGGGCTGCTCCAGGCTGGGAACCTTCCCTGGTTGGTCCTGATCAGGGCTGCTCTGGATGGGTGTCCTACTAGTCATGTCCTGAGCACCTTCTGGCAGGACTCAAAAAGGCTGCAACAAGAATGAGGCCTCAGGTAGAGGGGACTGCTCTAGGTGGGTAACCTCCCTACATTTGAGATTTTCAGCTATCCTCTTGAAAGGAGCAAAATCTAATTATTTCTCTCTTTTTTTCAATTACTATGTGTTATGGTTTGGATATGAGGCATCTGCAATGATTCTGTGTTAATGCAGGACTATCCAGATGTAAAAATGATTGAAAGTTGAACCTTAATTTGAATGGATTGAGTGGTAATTGTAGGCTGGTGGGACATGGGTGGAGACAGTGTGTCACTGGGGTGATCTCTAGAAAGACTCTTCTTCCTTGAAATCTCTTCCCACTTTCCTCTTTCTGATTTCTGCCTGCCATGAATGGAGCAGTGCTCCTCTACCCTGCCCTCCCACTAGAGTTTTCTGACTCACCTGATGAGTTATAATACAAAGGCTGTATTCTCATTTCACTTTTCTGTGATGGGGGAGCAATCCTAGTAGTCCTAGTTTCTAAACTCAAGCATGCCAACCTCATGGTAGTGTCATCTGTTTAAAATATTTGCTTGAAAAATATTTTTATACATTTTTTATAATACAATAAAAATAAAGGAGTGAATGAAACTACTCTTTTTTTTCTGATTCTGGGTATAAAATCCAGGGCTTCAAACATGCTAAACAATCACCCTGCCTGAGTCCTTAATACAATTTTAATTGAATTTGAACCCAAACTTTAAATAAACAAGTATAAGAAATTTTATATTCTGTATAATTTTAATTAATTTTTTAAAGGAAGGGGGAAAGAGGTAGCTAAGTTGTTGGAAGAGCAAGAGAGAGATAATGATTGTCTCTTTCTCTCTCTTTTAATAAAGACAGAGAGAGAGAGAGGGACAATGAGAGAGATAGACAGAGAGAAAGACAGAAACAACTTTATTTTTTCATGTGGCTTTTATTGCTCTGACACTTTGTGTACATGGTGCTAGGGTTTGAACCTGTGTACCCGTGCATTCCAAGCAAGCATTGAAACTGCTGAGCCATCACTACAGTCCTTAATTAATTTTTTTATCATTGTACAAATATCTAATGTATAAGTACTATGCTTTCACTTCTAGGATAAATTTGAAGATATAATGTGAACAAAAATAGACATAGATACAAGACTTAGGATATTAGAGGGCTTTTAATTTGATGAGTGACTAGGAGATAGATAATCATTACATGATGGCAATGAATGTATGATTACAAATGGACATATATTTTTGATGGAGAAGATCATGAATATTTAAGATCATGTTAGAAAGTCAATGACAACAATTAGAAAGAGACCATTTTGAGGATAAACAAACGTGTTCCTCAGAAAGTTGCTTCTTATGAGATCTAAAGGATCAAGCATTTTAAATTATACATAGTGGTTGAGCAGAAGACATGGAATAGTGTGCTAAGAAAGAAGTCAGTCTACACAAAGTTCCTGCAGTGTGTGTGTGTGTGGGGGGGTTCATGACATTTGATACATTTGAAATAGACAATTTAAACTAAAGCATGTGTAGGGTGTGCTTGAGATGAGAGCAGGGAGACAGTCAAGCCTAAACAGGCTTTGTTGAAGATTTTGGTTTCTTTCTCAAGTTGCAATTGGAAACCAGTAAAGGGCATTAGGAAAAAAAAATGATCTCATTATATTTTTTTGAAGAAAGAAGGACAGAGAAAGAGAGAGAGAGAGAGAGAGAGAGAGAACAAATTTTTATTGGGTTTTTCACATGGATGGCTTTCATTGCTCTTACACTTAGTTGTATACGTGAGTGCTGGGGTTTGAACTAGGTGTACTTGTGCATGCCAGGCAAGTGCCACCTGCAGCCCCTGACCTGATTACATTTTCAATTTGAAAAGATAACTATGACTGCAGTATAGGTGGAAATAAGCCAAAGTTGGAGGATAGGAAACTACTTAGAAGGCTGTTAGAATACCCCCAGCTGAAGATGATAGAAACTTAGACCTTGTGGTCCACAGAAATGATGGAGATAATTGGAGAATTTGAAATATGTCAATAAGAACTGGCATTCTGAATTCTGTTAAAAGCATTGCAAAAGTTTCCATTTCATTTCTGTAGTTTAAAGTATTAACACTTTGAACTATTTATGCAAGTATACTTTTCTTATTTCAATAACTTCTCTATCAATTATAATACAAATACTTAATTTTACCTGTCACATTATCAAATCTAAAACTACTTTTTAAATTATAAAATCAACTATATTTGTTGCACAGATGTTTCTTGAAAATTAACTTCTCTTGTTCCATCTTTGTACACAAATTTTTCCAATATTTATCTCTGTGACCTATTTTGCAACATGATTGATGATGCAGCTATTTAATATTAGAAACTAAATATGACATTTAAATGGAACATAGTCAACTTAGATAATAAAATATTTCCTGAAATTATTCTTTAAATAATAAACTTTTTGCTAAAAAAAAAACAATGTTGTCACTCCTTATTTTGACATCACTTTCTTTTTATTTCACTGCAACATTTACCATTTCATCATCCATGCGATTTTGCTCTTATAGGCTAGCGACAGCATGTGTATTGCACTCCCTGCATTTGAATGGTTAATGCCCCATTTAGCTAGTTGCAGACAATTGGCTCCTTTAGAAAACATTTCACCATTCAGGTAGAAATGGGTAACAAAAGAACTAAAAGGCCTTTGGAATTCTTTCCTTTATAGCTCTTAGGAAATCTTGGGAAACATCAAGATAAGATTACAATAATTTTTTAAAGTAAAATATAATCATTAATTAATAAAAGCCTTTAAAGCAGTAGATTACCTGATATGCATGAAAGAGCAAAGTGTGTATAGTTATAGTACTAGAATCAGGTCCTGCCTCATGTGAAGTTTGGCAAACAAATTATTTTGTCTTTATTTCTTTGCTGATAGAAGACTAAAATATGATGTTTCTTCTGCACAGATTTTTAAAATAATAATAAAAGAAATATGGAGGGGCTTGTAAAGCAAAATTTTAAACAAAGATTCTTCACCATACATGTATTCTGGAGCTAGCATGACAGACAGAGCTAAAGTTCAGAGCAATGTAAAGCTGAACATAAGTCTGATCAGGTTTCCACTCATTAGCAATGCTCCAGCCACTCACTTTGAGGTGCTGCTACTTCATTCTTAAAATGAAAGTTGTATTTCTTTAAATAAATATGGGAATAAAAGTTTAGAAATTCAAACAATATTCATCCCTTTATTTCTTCCTTGTATGTATTAAGAAAAGCTTATCATAGTAACACTTTATATGTTTTTCTATTATATTCTTTTAAATTAAGGAAACTGTCTTGTATGATTTAGCAATTAAAATAACTTTAAATTAGCTGGGCACGTTTATGTTTGCCTGTAATTCCAGAATCTCAGGACGCTAAGGTAGGAAGTGTATTGCAAGTTTAAAACCATCTAAAGCATCTTAGTGAGGCCTTGAAAAACTTAACAAGCTCCTGTCTCAAAATTTAAAATAAATAAATAAATTAAATAAAAATAAAAGGGCTAGGTTTGTGGTTCTAGTTAAGCACTCCTGGGTTCAATTCCCAGTATCCCCCAGCCCCCCAAAAATTCTCCAAATTGTGGAATTTTTGCTAGAATTATTTTAAAACTTTAATTGCTATTAGATTTTAAAATCAACCCATTGAGTTAATATACATTTACTTGAGAAAATATTTATTAAACTTAACAATAACTAACAAATCTCTGATTTGCTGTACAATATTCTCAAATGAAACATTTTTATCATTTTTCTTAAATCTACAATAACATAATGAACTTGTGGGATTTGTGCCCAGTAGGAGGATGGTAGCTATGGGAAAATTTGATGGCCATGTTTATTTATTTCTTGCTGACATCCACTTTGAGAGGGAAAGAAAATTTAAAATTTATTTTCCAGGTTTTTTCACTATGTAAAGAAATTAATAATGAATCTATTGCTAAGTACTCAAGCTATAGTCTGCCCAAAGCCATATCTCATCTATCACATAGTTAATATTTATGTATTTCTTAGTACATTCTAGGGCTTACATTTAATCTGTGATTTCATTTTACTTAGTTTATGCAACTGTTCCATGAGGTTGTTTTATCCCCATTCTACAATTGAAGGAGCACAAGGCTTTGCAAGCTTTAATGGAAATAGTATAAGATCACAATACTAAGGGTTACCATCTGTGTTCAAATCCTGACCTTTTCTATTTTAAACCTGTACTCCGAACTATTATTTTATGTAATAATACTCTGGTTGTCTTATTCTCAGCTGATTCTGATTTCTATCAACTGAATTTGTGTTGTAAGCAAATTATATTAGTTATAGATTTCATTCTTATTTGTAAAAATGAATAATATCTGCATACCAAATAAGTGACTGGTAACAGTAGCCAAGGGTAATTGAAGGACTTTTGATAGTGTCCCATTTTTCCATGACATGATATTAAGAACAGGTAGCAAAGGTAATGATTATATTTTCTTTCAAGTAGATCAAAGAGAGAATGGGAAAATACTTTGAGATTTATGTGCACCATTTTTTAAAGCTAATGTCCAAAATCTTTTCCTTTATTCATGAGGATTTCCCCACATGAATAAAATAATTTCAGTTTCATTTCAGCTTTGTTCAACTGCCATTGGATTTATTTTTACTAATTAATCATTTTATGTTTTATTCTTTTAAAATTAAGTGAGTCTCTGTCACTCATTTTATTTTATCCCTTTTAAAATCATTTTTTACACTTGGTCTTTTTCATATTTATTGACTAAATCAATTTATGAAATGCATTTCCATTGTATATACTAAATTATGAATTATAAGCTCTTTTGTAAAGGAAGTCATCCTTTTATTCTACCACAAAATATGAATGAATCCATGTTCCTTAAATTAAAAGCACATTGATGGATGAATCTAACCAGCTCCTAGCTAAGCATATTCCCTTTCTTTCTATAATATTTTAATCTTCAAGTATACAAGGATGTTGTTTCAGCAATTTTTCAAACTCTCACCCTCTCTTCCCACTCTCTTTCTCTTTTTATATTCTTCCTTACTATTATTATAACTGTATACAAATATACTATTATTTGTCATATGAAGAACATGAAATTCCATATTAGCCTAACATCCCTTTTTGTCTCCTTTCATTGCAAAAATCCATGTATACATTGCCAATACATATAATCCGAGTTTGCCCCATTACTCTTTTGAAACTTTCCTCAATTGAAAGTGTGATACCACTGTGTTACTGAAACCCCTCTTATCAAGGTTTCCAAAGACTATTATGTGGCTAAATCCACAAACTGAGTTACAATTTTCATCCTATTTGACTTATCTGTAGTATTTGAAATGGATTACTTCTCTTTTTAAAGACAATTTAAGACAGTTTTTCATTCTGCCTTGTTTCAGTTCTCCTCTCCTCCCACCACTCCTCTTCTACCAATTACTTCTTGTCTCCCTGAGCCATATTATAAGAACAATCCTAGTGCTCAGGATTCTAAACAAGAATTAATTTGATAAAATCATGTCCTTAGTAATACAATTCAATCTAAAGGCTCTATATATCAACCACATATCTGTGTCTTTCATTCTGGATCTACCTGATTGTCTATAATATCACAAATTAATTTATCCAGCTGCCTAACATTGATAGGCAGGTGTCTAACATTTAAAATAAACCTAACATATCCTAAACTAAATTTGATTATTGAAATACTCAGGCTATGTTTATAGGCTTTCTCTCTCACATCCCTCATCCAAATCCAATAGAACATTCTGTCTATTTTAACATCAGTTTGCAAAACCAAATTTTTCTTCATTATTTTCATAATTACCAATCTTTTTTTTTTCTTAGAAGTATATAGAAATACAGTTGAGGGGGAAACATTATCAAAACATTAGCAATCAATGGATATAAACTTTGTTATCCAGGGGAAAAGCCAAAACATGGATAACCACCTTGGGTTTTACCTGTTGCAGTTTCCCCCAGAAGAACACATGCGTTAAATGAGTAGTTCATGGAGGAATGCCATCGACTTCTGGGATGGTTCCCCCATCTTCCCAATCTCCAGACTCCTATGAGTTCTTCATATACCCTCCAACCAAGCCATCCCCCTCCCTACTCTTCCAAGTATCCTAGAGAGCCATCCCCCTATTACTCTGAAAGTCATTCAATTTGAAGTTTTGTTAGGTTAGCCGTTTGCCCAACTGCTTCCCCATATATGCTAGCATCAACAGATGAGAGAAACCATTTGGCCCTTGAGTCTCTGAGCTTGGGAGACTTCACTAAGCATAATTCTATCTATCTCCATCGATTTGATTTCAAAAGCCATAATATCGTCCTCTCTAAAGGCTGAGTAGTATTCCATAGTATATATGTACCAAAGCTTTTGTATCCACTTCTCAAGTGAGGGGCATCTGGGTTGGTTCCATAATCTAGCTATAGTAAACTGAGCTGCCATAAACATCGATGAAGCCACATCGCTATAATACACTGATTCTAAGTCTTTTGGGAAAATTCCCAGGAGTGGGATAGGTGGGTCGTAAGGTGGTTCCATCCTTAATTTTTTGAAGATTCTCCACACAGCTTTCCATAGTGGCTGAACCAGTTTGCAGTCCCACCAGCAGTGTAATAGTGTTCCTCTTTTCCCACAGCCCCTCCAGCATCTGTCTTTGTTAGTATTTTTCATTTTTGCCACTCTAACAGGAGTGAGGTGGTATCTCATTGAAGTTTTGATTTGCATTTCTCTTATAACTAATGATGTAGAGCATTTTCTCATATATTTATGGGCTTTCTGGACTTCCACTGGAGAGGAGTTCCTTTTGACTTCTTTAGCCCATTTATCGATTGGATTATTTGCGAGTTTGGACTTTAGTTTCTTTAGTTCCCTGTAAATTCTGGATTTTAGCCCTCTGTCCGAGGTGTAGCAGGCAAAAATTTTCTCCCATTCTGTAGATTCTCTCTTGATGCTCTTGACTAAATCTTTAACTGTGCAAAAACTTTTCAGTTTAATTGCATACCATTCATTTAATTTTGATTTTACAGCATGTGCCATAGGAATTTTGTTAAGGAAGAAGCTGCCAACTCCTATAAGGTGTAGTGATGACCCAAATTCTTTTTCTAGTAAATTTAAAGTTGCAGGCTTAATATGCAGGTCTTTGATTTATTTTGACTTAATTTTGTGCAAGGCAAAAGATAAGGATCCAGCTTCATTTGTCTACAAATGGCTGTCCAGTTTGTCCAACACCATTTGTTGATCAGGCTTGTCTTTCTGCCACACTATACTTTTGCCACTTTTATCAAATATCAAATAGTTAAAGATATGGGGGTTTGTCTCAGGATCTTCTATTTGGTTCCACTGGTCTTCGGTTCTGTTTTGATACCAATACCATGCTGTTTTTGCTACTACAGCTCTGTAATATAATTTCAGGTCAGGGATTGAGATACCCCCTATTTCTTCCTTTCTATAGAGTAGTGTTTTGGCTAGTCTGGGTCTCCTGTT
>PVKS010013608.1:0-43371 GCA_004027875.1 Aplodontia rufa
GCCCACAAGTCCCCAGGTCGCTCAGAGACCTCTCCTGCCCTTCCCCACCCTCTGCACCTCACACTGCTCCCACCTCACCTCCGTGGTCCCTGCTGTCCCCTCCACAGCTTCATGCCTCTTTCAGTTCTCTGCAGCCTCTGACTCTCCACCATACACAGTGTCCTCCACCCCCCTGCGTTCCCCACCTCTTCATTTTGCTTTTTCTAGCGTTTCTCCCTGTTCAAGGCCACCAGCATTATTAGATGAGCTCCTCTATGTGCACTGTCTGTTGCCCCCACGCTGTGCCCAGGGTCCCGGCTTGTCCTGGGATGGAGGTACAGCAGGAACCTTCTCGGCAAGGTGCTCCGCAGCCCAGCTGCTGGTACCACGGGCAGGCCCTGGAGGATCCTGGGGTGGGGCAGGCAGCGGGATACCACCACACTTTCTTTCCCAGTCCAGTGCCTGGGTATGGAGATGTAGCCACGGGGCTGACAGCATGACAGCGGGCTGCAGGGGCCCACGCACAGCTCACCTGGCAACTAACAGGCACCTCGTTCCTTCACCAGGGTGCTCACCAGGGAGGTGCCGCAGGCAGACAGCCTCATGCTTTGGCAAAATCACACCGCTCAAACCATTTCCCAGCACAACATGGGGCAACAGGAAGGGCGAGAGCTGTGCAGACTAACCCTTGTCTACAGGGCGCCACAAGCCTGCTCTGCTTGATGTCCCTCAAGGGCCCCTGCTGCCTCCTCTTCCCTGGGGCTTTCTGAGGCTCTCAGTGTTTCCCGGACAAGGGTCCTGGCTCTCCCTCCTGCAAAGTCTCTCCCGCTGCAGCTCCAGGGCCGTTCCCCCCCAGGCTGTGGTGTCCCCTCAAGCTCCACACCTGTGCTTCTGCCGGTCTTCCTGCCTGGAGTGCCCTGTCCTCTGTTCCTTGGTGAACATGGACCATCTATCTTTCCAGCCTCAGCTCAAAACACACCACCTCTATGAAGCTCTCCAACCCCTCCTCAGAGTTGCCCACTCTGGACCCAAAGGCTGTCCTTGACGGTTCGGCAGGGACAGGGGCTGTCCCAGCATCTGTGGCATTTTGCTCCACTTTCTTCTCTTCTTTTCCCTTTTTTTAAGAGAGTGAGAGTGATTTTTGTTTCATCTAGTTTTTGTTTTTCCCCCACTTAGTTGTGTGCATGGTGCTGGGTATCCAACCTGGGTCCTCACGCATGCCAGGCAAGTGCTCTGCCCCAGCCCCTCCACATTCATCAATGGTTCTGAGCTCTCTCTCTCCCCCTAGACTGAGATCCTTTAGAGCTGACCCCTGTCCACCCTGCTCCCAACCGCCAGGGGAGCTGTGACTGCGAGTGAGTTGATGTCACCACCTTGCTCAAAGGGTTCCCTGGCTCCTGTACCATCCGCAGCCAGGGTCAAAGTCCTTCCCCTGGACCATGAGACTGTGCAGTGGCCCATCTGTTGGCTGTGGCTCCCCTTGCCCCTCTTGCTGGCCCTTCTTTGGTGACACCAGCCTCCTGACTGTGATTTCAAAACACAAGGCACACACAGTCCCACTTGGGGCCTTGTACCACTGCGCTTGCTTCTGGAATGTTCTCATCCCTCACTTACTTACACGAACACTTTCCTTGTCCCTTCAGGTCTCCATTAGAATGCTGCCTCCTCCCCAGAGACCCCACGCTCTCCACACAGTGGCACTGCTGTGTCCCTTCTCCACCTTATCTTTCTGTCGACTCTATCAGCATTTCACATAGTAGGCATTTTATCTCTTCTCTTGTCATCCATCTCCCCCTGCTGCAGCAAAAAGAGGGTGGAATTTTCATCTGTTTGACTCATTATTACAGACTCAGTGCCTTGAATAGTTGGGACTGGATATTTTGTGAATGAATGAAGGATGTCCTTAACATTTAATGTTTCCTGGCACGAGGTTGACTCCCTCTCCCGGAAATAGTTGCTGGATGAATGAAGAGAAAGAAAAAAAATGGCAGCAGATAAGGAAAGAAAAGAGGAAAAAAGGAAGGGGTGAAGGGAAGGAGCAAGAAACAGACAAAGAAAAGCAGCCCTTGTGGACCTGAAGTCCTCAGTCAACTGTGTATTGCGGGTTTAGGGAACAGAAGGTTGCAACCTGAGACTATCAATCTGGGAAGTGTTTCGGCCTCCAGCTTCTTCCAACACGATCCGATAAGAGAGCAAATGCTTTACTGGAGCAGTTGATCATCAGTTTGTGACTCATCCTGGCAAATTCTGAACTCACACTGTGATGTCTGCACACACAGGGTTCATTAAAAACTTTGGTCAAAAGCTCTTTACTCAATATTTTTCACAGATTTGAGGTTTAAAAAAGTAATTCTGCCTGGCAGGTTGGCACACAACTATAATCTCAGCTACCCCCGAGGCTGAGGCAGGGGGTTGCAAGTTCAAGGCCATTGAAACATAAAACCCTGTCTCAAAATTAAAAAAGAAAAAGGGCTGGGGGTGTGGGTCAGTGGTAGAGCCCCCCTGGGTTCAATTCCCAATACCATTGAAAAGTACAATTCTGTATTGGTATAAAAATAACACAAAATAAACAAAAAGAAAATAACCCAGCCTTGTTCTCCTCCTATGTTTTTCTGTGTGTGTGTGTGTGTGAGAGAGAGAGAGAGAGAGAGAGAGAACTGTGCACGGATCATGATTTCTCCTGTCTATCTTCCCACCTCTCCTGAGTTTGTGCTTGGAAGTTAGCCGGGGAGGCAGCCTAACTTGGTGGAAAGTGCAGTTTGGAGATAGACGCAGCTCAGACAGGTCCTGCCTCTGATCTCGGTGACTGGGAGACCCCAGTTGGGCCACCTAATGGAAGAGATCACCCCTCTTGCTTTGGCAGGGCCTGCGGCACCTGCAGTTCACACCTGCTGTTCCCGGGTAATTAATACAGATGGCCTTGGGTGCTCAGAGCGTTCCAGTTTAAACAACATAGGATATGGTCCCACCACACTTACCCGTGCAGTTTTGGCTCCTCACCTATAAAATAGAGAAGATGATATTTATCTCCAAAGAACTGTTCTGGGAATTGTAGTATACGACTTTCCTGTGTTTAAAAAAAAAAGGTTTTAAAAACCCGAAACTTAGAAGCTGTAAGGAACAAGCACTTTTTATCGCATGGATTTCTGAAGATGAGGAGTCTGAGAGTGGCTTAGCAGGTGGCTCTGGCTGGTGTCAGGGGGATTTCCTCTGGGACTGGGGTCCAAGGCTTGGCTGGCCAGGATGGAGAATTGTGCTTCCAAGCTCACTCTGCTGGCTTCCGGGAAGGCCACCCTTCCTCACCATGCGCTCTTCTCCTTGGGGCTGCTTGTGACATGGCTGTGGGTGTCCCACAAAGGTGAATGATCCAGGAAAGAAGAGGAGCCAACATGGGCCCTGCAGAGACTTTTAATCCCTAAAGTGACAAGCCATCACTTCTGACATAGACCTACCCTAGTGCAATGCTGGAGAGGACTGCAAGAGGCAGGGTGTTCGAGGAACATCTTGGAAACTACTGTCACCACACTTTAAGACCACTTGAAAAGTCGCTGGCCCATGCAGTCAGCATTATCACACAGGGAAATCCACAGGCAACCATAGGAGTCCCTAGTGACTTTTTCACACTGAGGATTAAAATGCTGTGGGGATTTTGTTTATTTCCGTTTCATTTTATTTTGTTTACTGGGGTTTGAGCTCAGGGGTACTCAGCCACTAAGTTAAACCCTCAGCCCTTTTCATTTTTTATTTTTCAGATAGGGTCTTGCTAAGTTGACCAGGCTGGCCTTGAAGTTGGGATCCTCCTGCCTCAGCCTCCCCAGTAGCTGAGATTACAGACTTTAGTTGCTGTGCAGGGCTGTTGTGCTTTTTTAGAAGCAGATCTGATTCAGTTCAGCAGCCATAAATCACACACTTACTCCTTGGTACTATGTCCTCAAGCCAAGCACATTTACAGATAACTGCTGAATTGTGGCAGATTCCTAAACTCAGTACCCAAATAACCAAAACTTGACTATCTTTAGATTTAAGGCTTGTCTTTATATTCTTCATCTTCTGCAACCTGAGAGTGTTTTGAGTCTTGCTGTTGGAAGCATTTAATGTTTACTCCTAATAAGTAAGATTAGGCCTGGGGGAGTACTTGGTAGCAGAGTAAATGCTTAGCATGCATGAGTCCCTGGGTTCAATTTCCAACATTAAAAAAAAGTAATATAAGAGTAACCGAGTTCTCTGGAATCCGTGCACAAGCAAGCTTAACTAATGTGCATACTGCTCAGACATTTAGGTGTTAAGTTCAAGGCTGCACTTTAATCATGTAACAAGATAGACTTGGGTAGGAATCCATACAGCGCTGTGGTAGACAGAATCTTACCGATGCTTCAAAACTATGGCTTTCGACTGAGCATACAGAACCCACCCAAAAGGTGAGCCAAGTGTCACCTCCACCATCACCAGCCTGACCCCAGTTGTCATCATGTGAATTATCGTCCTAATTGTTCAACTTCCTGTCCCAGGCTTCTTCCCCATCTATTCTAAGCACACCATCGAGAGTGGCCCATCTAAGTCCTCTACATCACTCCACTGGTGCCACGAAGGCCATATCCCTTCTGCATCCACCTGGCACTCTGCTTTGGACGTGTTTTCTTTTCTTTTGCTATTTAAATTAAATTTCTTTTGTAAACCCATGCATAACAATTGTATACGTTAGTGGGATGCCGTGTGATGTTCCACCACGTGTGTGCGGTGTCCCACGAGGTTGAACGTACCTGTCTTCTCATTTCTCTCTGCTTCAGGGGAAAACATCCCAAACCCTCTCTTGTTGGTCTTGGAGACATACAGCACTAACTGTGGTCTCCCTGCCGTACATCAGCACACCAGAACGTCTTAGCCCTGACTTAATGTCCACAGAGCCCTTGTTCTGCTGGGGACAAACATAGCCAAGCACAAGGCAAGCTGTGGCAGAAGGCTGTCACCCTGGAACATGGCCCTCCATCCTCGTGGATGGCAGGTGGATCAGCTCCTCAGGTTGCTCAGCGCCAGGCAGTGGCACCATGAAGGCTGTCTCCATGCCGTCTCCCAGAGGCACTGGCCATCGATTCCTGGTTTCAGAACAAGCTATTGGATTAAGCTCACCCGAGACAAGTGGCTTCTGCTTTGAGGAGCAAAAATCAACGTTTGTACTGTGACTTCTGAGGTCCTGCACATTCTTCCCTATACCACCCTCCCTCGCGTTTGCTCCACTTCAGCCTTGGTGGCTTCCTGGCAGTTTTTGGAACATTCTAAGCATGCTTCCCACTCAGCAGCTTTGCTCCTGCGTGTGATTAAATGTTACATGAGTTATGTGTTTGTGGCCACCAGCTCCCACACCAACCCCTCCAAGCAGAAGGTAAACCCAGGGATGTGACCATTCAGTTCATCCACTGCCTCACCTCCAGTGACTGAAATAGGACTGGGTTCTTTGAAGCTATTCAATCAATACTTTAAATTATTGAATTAATAATGATGTGATGAAACCTAATCAAGTCCAATAAAAACACGTGTGAAACACCTGCCAGGCCTCAGGACATTGTTAAAATCCTTGCAAAGTACATTGTCTTCATTGTGATAATTCAATTCTTTCACTCTCTACATAAGACCAGAGAGGAAAAGCTGTTGGCTAATATCACACAGCACCCCAGCTGCAGAGACAGGGGAAAATAACGCTCCACGTGGGTTGTAGAGGGAAGAAAATCAGCCAGACTAGGTTTAATCTCAGGTGGACCTCATCAATACTTGTGGCTTTGAAAGAACTGGGACAAATGTGTTAACCTTTCTGAATAGCAGTTTTCTCATCAGCAGTATAGGATGGCGTATCTATTTCAATAAATGCTAATAATGTCTGTAAAAAGAGTTTGGTGTACAATAAGTACTCAGTAAGTGCTCACTGAATCCCAGGAAGCACCAGCTTGAAGATGTTCAGAAGAACAGAGCACAGGAAGTAGTAACAGCAGGACTTTGTTAAGACAAACAACGTCCCATGCTGAGATGATCCACATGCCTCTTTCCACTTAATCCTCACCACACCCTGTGAGCTTGGCACTATGTTGATCCGTTCTGCAGCTGAAATGACTGATGCTCCTGAGGCAGAAAAAGTTAGGCAGCTCAGTGTAGGCAGAGCAATGTGGGTTGATAAGGAGATCATCTTTCCTGAGAAGGCAAAGACATCCCCCAGTTCTAATGAGGGTCTGACACGATAGGCCCAGATGCCGACACTCCCTGCTGCTAAGCAACGGACCACATTCTTTCTATTGGCACCTAAGGCATGGATCAAAGAGCCTAAGGCATGGATCAAAGACTGGACCAGAAATCCCCGCACCTGTGTGCTAGGTACAGGGGCAGGGAAGCAGTGACCAATCCAGGAGAGATCGTCATATAAAAGGGGCAAAGCTCACTGCCTCATCGGCTCTGTCCCCTTCCCCACTCTGGGGGAAGTCAGCTCTTTTCCCTGTGCTTTACTTTCTATGATAAAACTTGTCTACTACGCTTGCCTCGGTGTCCCTCGGTTTCATTCTTCGACTCCGAGAGGACATGAACCCGACATCCACATCACCGGCATCACTCCCAGAGGTCTCTAATGTGCCCAGTGTCACTAAGATGAGCCACCATTACTCTGACTCCAGACTCTGAGCCTGTGACCACCGAGCTACACTGCTGATTTGTCCCTGGAGACTGTGAAATATACGGTGCACATCTGCTTCCCAAAAGGACCAGTCACAAGGCCTTCAACAGTAAGCCCTTGGAAACGCCTGCAGGAGGAAACTGGGGCTGCATGCGTGGGCTGTTGTCTCGCCCTCCTAAAGCGGGAGAATCCGATTCATTATAACAGAAAGAAGCCCATCCTTCTCCTAGGTGGAAAAGCTTCCTCTCAGGAAGAAAAGTCATTGATAGGGCTAATCACTCATGCACACGCACACACACTCACACACACACACCACACACATTCACACTCACACACACCACACACATACATTCATACACACACTCTCAAACACACAACTCACACATGCACACACACAACACTCACACCCACACATAATCACATGCACTCATACACACACACATTCACACACTCACCACACATTCACATTCACACACACTCACACACATTCACATGCTCACACACAATCATACACATACACACACTCTCACACACATAATCACACACACAACACTCACACACTCTCACACCCACACATAATCACATGCACTCATACACTCACACACAATCACACATACACATACACACGCTCACAAACTCATACACCCTCACACACCCTCACACACCCTCACATGCTCACACAACTCATACAACTCACACACATGCACACACACTCACACACACACTCACACTCACACAAGCCTTCAGTGATTCCCCTAGCCCCGAGTTTCTCAGAATGGTCTTTGACCCACAGCATCAGCAATCCCTGGAAATTCTTTAGAAACACAAACTCTCATGCCCTACCCAAGGCCTCCAAACCAGCGGCTCAGGGGCTCAGTCCGTGTTTCAAGCAGCCCTCCAGGGCATCCTCACCCACACCCACGTAGGCGAGCCTCTGCCTTAGCTCGCAAAAGCGGTCTCCCTCTGTCCTCCCCTCTCGGCCTCCATTCCCCCCACCCCTTTCTCCAAACTGAGCTCTAGAATAAATCACAGCTCCTCTTGGCCTTTAAATGTCAAGGATCCGGAGCTCAGAGACCAAGGACCTCCACTGGAAATGCCAGGCTGAAGCTTTGGCCCTGGGAGTGTGGAAGGTCCAGCCCTGGCTGGGCCTCCGCAGCCTGCTGAAAAATCATAGCTTCTCGGAAAGGCACCTCCCTTTCCCTTAGAAATACAATAAAATTCATGTTTGGAAAGAAAAAAATAGAAAAATAGGCCTAATAGGGAAGCAGAAGCCTCCAAACGGAACAAGCTGGCTTTGGGGAGGGAGGAGGGGTTGCGATGAGGGGACTCTCGGGGCCTCCTTGCCTCGCCAAAGTTGGCCATAAACGCTCCCTGCGCTCCGCAAGCGGCATGGCCTCATTTGGCGCTGCTCACCCACTTCAGTCATATAAAGAGCGATAAAGGAAGACAAGGGCGAAATAACCTCTAAATAAAAGATGAGGTAATTTTGAAGGCACATTAGGATTTTATGTGTATTATGGCTTGTGGTTTTTTATTCAAACCCGGGGAGGGCCGGCCGCTCGCCTGCGAGGGACTGTCACCCTCATAAAGCGCCCAGGCCCACAGTGCCAATGTTCCAGGGCGGAGTTCTGCCGCTTAGGTGGTTTGGAGAAGGCTTGGGGGACGGAGGACGAAGGTGTTTTTCACTGTCCCCCTGGCCTGGGTTTGTCATCCCAGGAATAGAAATGAAGACCCCGCATCTGCCCTTCCTCTCAGGCTCATGCCCTCAGAAGGGGAAGGTCAGACAGACCTCAAGAGGACAATAGAGACCCTGAAACGAAGGCCTGACTAACTGCGGCTCACCAGCCTGGCAGCTGTGCTGGAGGACAGAGTGGGGAGGATGCTTTAAATTCCAGCAGGGCCCCAGGCAGCCAGAAAATGCTGGAAGCCACAGGCCTGCAAGATCAGAGGACTCAGGGCAAAGGTGACCCACCTGGCTTCCCTTCACGATTTAATTTTAGGCAGCTCAATACATTTCTGAAGTCTAACGCCCTGACACTAATCAAGCCTCTTCACCTCCTCCAATCTCAGCAAAAATCGAGATTGTGCCGGGGACATCAGCAAGGCCACTAGCTTTCCCTGAGCACTTACTACATGTACGTGCTGAACTAAGGGCTTTGCCTGCCGACAGGATGAAGCTTATCCCCACTTCACACAAGGGAAAATCCAGGTATAACACCAGAGACTCGGTAAAGGAGTCCGGAATAAACGCTTGGCTCTATGGCTCCAGAATTCCCCCCACATGTGGCAAATGTTTTGACAATATTAACTGTGTGTTAATAATGTTAGGACTAGTTAACATTCTAGGACTACTTCCCACCTACACATACCAAGCGCTGGTCTAAATGCTGTAGTCTCTCACTCAGTTCTTACAGTGGAAGGTGATACTATTATCCCATTTGACTGAAGAGGAAACTGAGGTCCAAAGACGCAAAACAAAAAGCCGAAGTCACACAGCTAGGAAACAGAGCATCCAGGTCACAAACCACAAGAGGACCACACAGGGAACACATGACAGTCTGAAGCTCCCACAGTCTTCATTTTATTGATGTGTTTACAGCACCTACCATGTACAGGGCACCATGTCAGCGGTATAACAGGGACAGAAGCCTGCAAACACTCACACCACTGGTCCCCGGCTTCAGAGCAGCCCAGAGCCTAGGATGGTCCCCAACTTCAGAATAGCCCAGAGCTGAGGATGGTCCCCACCTTCAAAGTAGCCTGGAGCCTAGGATGGTCCTGCCTTAGGAGTAGCCTGCAGCCTTGTAAGGGAGACAGATGCGTGCAGGGAGAGTTTTCCCTGGGTCTTCTGTCAACAGCAGGCTGTCTGGAAGTTCATCTCCTGGAAGGATTCATTGGATTTGTTCCTATAAATTCATAGAAGCACAAGCAAACTTCTGGAATGCCCAGAGCAGCCTAATTCCCCGAGTCAGCAGCAGCAAAGCACCGATACTTCCTAAATCCTTTCCAGGACCAGGAAGCCCAACCTTTTTATGTTTTGTTTTGGTTGTGCTGCTGGTACTAGGTATCGAACCCAGGACCTTGTGCTTGTTAGGCAAGCCCAGTGTTCTTCAAACCCAAGAAAGGCTACCCAGGTCCGTACCCCCACCCTGGAATGCAATCAAGTTACTTCAAGGTTGCTCGGCCCTCTGTACGTACCCACATTGCAGCCTGAGATGCCTCATCCCTCAGAAAGGGGCGTGGAAAAACTAAAGACCGAACTAAAAAGCAAATGTGTGGGACTGCAGATGAAAATGACCTTAGATCTAGGACTCTGCTCCTCAGCGACATGATCTTTGGCAAGAAATTTAACCACTCTGTACCTGTGTGTTCTCATCCAGAAAAGGAGGGGACAAGGGGGGCTGGTGGTGTAATTCAGTGGTACAGTGGTTTCCTAGCAGGTTTAAGGCCCTGGGTTCAATCCTTGGCACCGAAAAAAAGAAAAAATAAAAAGAAGTGGGAGGGTAATGAGTGCATTCCCCTATGGTATGGCCACGAGGGATAAGGGGATTACCATGAGCGAAGCTTTGATCTGCGCTCCACAGACATTGCCCATAGCTCTTCAGTTAACAAAGATTTAGGAAGGACCAGCTAGATTAGGATGATTGGCAGAGACCGGATCCATACAAAGCAGCATTGGATGGGGCTTCCTTGGATCCCAGCAGGGTGGGCTTCCAGCGTAAAGATGCCAATGTCCTCTCACTAGAGCTTAGTGATGCAGAGGCCCTGATCCAGGCAGCCTGGGATCAAATCCTACCTTTTCACTTAATAAATATGAAACCTAGACTAGCTTATTATCTGTTTGAAATCGATTTCTTCATCTATAAGAGCGGTAATAATGATAGTTCCTATTTCCTAAGCTTTATTGCAAACAGATAAAATCCCTAAAAAGGATATGGAACAGGGCATACAAAATGCTAAAAATATAGCCAGGCATGTGGTGCACACCTGTAGTCCCAGCAGCTGAGGAGGCTGAGGCAGGAGGATTGCAAGTTCAAAGCCAGCCTCAGCAGTGTAGTGAAGCCCTAAGCAACTTAGCAAGAATCTGTCTCAAAATAAAAAATAAAAAGGGCTGGGGATGTGGTCCAGTGGTTAAGCTTCCTTGGGTTCAATCCCTGGTAAGAAAGAGAGAGAGAGAAGAAGGGAAGGAAGTAAAGAGGAAAGGAAGAAAGAAAAAAAAATGTTCAAAAATATGAAAGTTATTATTATTGTTAATTATTATTATTATTATATTGCTCATCTCGTCTAATCCAGCATAAATGGCATCTCTTTCAGGCAGCTTTCAAGCTGTCTCCTGGTAAAAGTACTAATTCCTTCTGTTTATTGCTACCTACTTCAAGGAACTCATCTTTTTCCAAGTTATTCTAATTTTGTATCTTCCTGTTTTATCTACCCCATTGGACTGTGGGCCTCTGGTGGGTAGGGACTTATCCTATTTGTGATAGAAGCCTCTGACCAATTTCTGGCAAGAAGTAAATACCTGCTAATGCTTGCTGAAGAAAAGAATGTGTGCATTAATGAATGCATGCTGAGGCAATGACCTATGCCCGGAGGGTAGGTAGGTTAAGGCAGGTGGGAACTGGAAAAAGGTGAAAATCTAATAGGAGCACAGAGCATGCTGAGAGGTGGTTGGGGGAAGTGTTTTGCTTGTATCTTGCACTCTATTCCAAGAATTGCTCTGAGGGTTTCACCCACCATAAGCACCCTGTGAGGTGGTTGCTGTCGTTCTCCCAGGACAGAAAAGGAGGCTGGGAATCCCTTCAGAGTCCTGGCCAGCAGGAGGTGGAGATGGATTTGAATGCTGGCAGGTGAGCTGCAGGTGCAGCTCAACAGGGTGTCAAGGAGTCTGGCCCTCACTGTCCCTCTTCTTCTTTGGCTCCAGGGCCCATGCCTCCCACACCCCACCTGCCACCCCTGGCAGGCTCACCACAGACCTCCCTACATGAGCCCACCCAGGCCACTTACAGGTCCAGTCCCACAGTTCCCTAGCAGCCCACGCTGGGCCCAACTGGAAAGCTTGGGGTGCTGGACAAGGGTCTGGAGGGAGCTGCACCTAGTCATTAACTGCCCCTGTCACTTCTCGTTGGGACATCTGGAGCCTCATTTCACTCTGGGTGGGAAATTCTCTTCCTTGTTTGATCTCTCCAATTGGCAAGACCTACTGATGGACAAGACAGATGGTGGGATGGTGGGCAGTCACAGAGCCACCACCCCTACCTGAAGGATTCAAGAAGGACATAGGCAGCAGGTGGCATTTCATTCCTCTCCTTAGCCACTGTCCCTTTGGACATCCCACTCTAGCAAGTACCTTCTATCCATCAGTCTCAGATCTGTAAGCCCCTTCCAATCCCTGTCCACACCCCATTGTTCACCCAGGAAACTCATTTCTCCAGGGTGCTCAGAGGAAGCCTTCGCCTGGGCCTTAAGTCACTTAGCCAACAGGCAAATATTTATAGAAGACTTCTAGGAGCCAGGGGCCCTGCGAGTCACTGCAGAAAGCCCACCTTCCTGTTTGATGAGAATTAAACCAGTGCTTACAAATGATTATCAGTGTGACAAGACTTAGAAGGTGCCGAAAGAAGCAGAAGGGAAGGGGAAAGGCGCTTGCAAGTGGGGCCCTCAGGACTCATTAGCCGAGCCCACCATGTCCCAGGGGGCTCTGCCTTCGCTGGCAGTTTCCCAAACAGCCGCATGCAACCCGTGTGCCCCCTCGGGCCTCCACGTCCTTTGATTGCTCATTAACAGATGCGAATATGGCAAATGAAAGGTACTGGAGGCTGTGTGCCAGCTTGCCCAGGGGAGTCCACCAATGCTCTGAGAAGGAGCCCTGGAGTGTGTGTCCCTGACAAGCCAGCACTGGGAACACAGGAGCCTGGTAAATTATTGTCCAATGAAGGAATAAATGAGTCAGAAGAAATGGTGAACAGAACTAGGCATCTGAATTCCGTTAGTAAGAAGGATGATCCTGGCTGGTTGACCAGATGCCCAGAGCTGGTCCCCATGTAAATCCATGATCCCCATGGTTATGATCCATTCCCCACTTTAGTTTCCCCAATTAGATGGTCTAGTACATGACACCTGCTCAGACTGCGTTTGGTGAAGGAAAACAGCAGAGATTCTTCAGATCGTAAGCGGGTAGAGGCCAGCATCATCTGCCCCGTGTGGACCTGCAACTGGGATGTGCCCCCAAATCTGACCTTGAGCTGTGAGCTTTCAGAAACCCCAGTGAGGGTGGAGATTTGTGAAAAATAATACACAGGAACCAAATACAGAATAGATGGGTTCAAAAATAAAGTGCATAAATGTATTTCCAATGATGGGCATTACATCTCATAAAAACTAAATCATTCATTTGATTTATCTTTTCTGAGCTCTGAGTTCATTACTTCAAAATACAGTAAAACATGACTTTGCTTCCTTGCTGAGCTATTTTAATTCCCAGCAAGCTAATGTACATGCCCTCTAAGCTATTATGTGTACCGATTCAAGACGCTGCCAGCTGCTAGCCAGCTAGGCCTCAGGATCAAGTGCTAACCTCTCAGTTGTCTCAGGCGGATCCATCTGGCTTCTTAGTGCTCTCCCGCACTGCGCTCCGGGGGACGGAGGAAGGACAAGGAAATTAGGGTGTGCCCTCTGCTCTTTCCTTTGCAAACATCTGGACCATGATCTCCCCTCTTCCACTGTGGCTTCCTTTAGGATGGGGACCTTCTCATGGTCCCTCCTTCACCAGATTGAAGCCTGCTGCTTGGGACCTTGTGACTCAGGAACTTCCCATCCTGCCTCTGGGAAGCCTGCCTTGACTTCTCCAGGTGGAGCCACTTGCCAAAGCTTCTTGAAATTTCTAGCTCTTTCTCCCCTGGTTATATCCATGTTGACATCATCTAATGTTATTTCATGTCACCTGACTCCCTCTTCTCAGGTCTAGCTTTTTGCCTTAGCCCTCTTTCCTCCTGACACCTGGCATCCTTTCTAAACAAGCACGCACTGATGGTTGCTGGCGGAGCGATCTTATGATGTGTCCCCTCCGGCTGTTGTCCTCCTCCCCCTCTTTTTCACCCACATTTTTTTCCTCCTGTCACCCTGCAGATCCTGGTCCGCACACCACTCCCTGCCGGAACCCCAGCCAGCCTCCTGACCTCCAGGAATCCCGTCTTGCCCCCTCTTATTCCTGGTGCTCACCTCAGCAGGAATTTCCTTTAAGGAGTTTTCTAATACCTGTAACCCAAGGTGGAACTGGAGAACGGAGCCCCTGCCTGCCTGTGACCGCCGTATTCCCCAAACCTCACACAGTGCCTGGAGGACAATAAACACTGGCCAAGTAAATGCGTCCAGCACTGGGAGGATGTTCAGGAGCCCCTGCTGGTTCCACTTCTCCTTCCAAGCACCTCCCCAGATCTGTCCCTCAGCTGAGTACTTTTGTGTGGAGCCACTCATTTCATCCTCACAACTCCACCAAGGGAGAGATCCCACTTTACAGAAGAGGGATTGGAAGACAGGTTTTTAAATCCGAATATATCTAGGAAACACTCAGCTAAACATTTTCCCCAATTACCTAACCACAGTCCCAGAAAACCATGACAGAAGGTGTGTGGCTGAGAACACATGACTTAAAAATAATTCTAAGCTCTTTTTTTTTTGTACTGTGATTGAACCAAGGGGCATTTTACCACTGTACTACATCCTCTGCCCTTTTTATTTTGAGACACGGCCTCACTAAGTTGCTAAGGCTGGCCTCAAACTTGCAATCCTCCTGCCTCAGCCTCCCTTGTCACTGGGGTTATATTGTTGCATGGCACCCAGCTAAGAAATCATTTTTAATGATGACTTTTACTTTTTTTAGGAAGGTCATTTTTTTCTTGTTTGTTTGTTTGTTTCTTGTATGTGTGGGGGTTTGTAGGCAAAGGGAGAGGGGAAGGCAAAAGGATCTAATTCTTTTTTCCTTCTTTCTCCTAAAACTCTGTTTTGGCTATTCTGGAGCCAGGATGGACGTGGGCTCCCAGCCAGGCATTGCCCTGGGAAAATCACCTCTCTTGGTGCCAGGATTTCCTCACCTAGGAATAGGTAGGTAAATGAGATCTACCTCTCCAGGGGTGTGGAGGTTTAATTAACACTTACAGAGCACTTTGAGATAGGAAGTGAAAGGGCCTCTTAGTGTCAGGGACTAGCTCACTGCTGGGCTCTGAGAAAATTCAATCCGGATGGGGAAGTCGGCTGAGGACCCCAGGCCCTTCACTTCTCCAAGAGAAGCCACATGAGCCTTACTTGTCCCTAGGGCTGGAACCCTGCTGCCAGGCTGCTGCCCATCTTAGGGAAACTACCTGCCACCTCTCTGTCCTCCGTGCCACATGCTAAGTACTCCAGAAGCACTTCAGGATTATCTGCCCTGCAAAGTCTTCCCCAGTCATTTACTCTCACATTCACTCATTCATTCTTTCCACAAGGCTCTGCTGAGCACCGAATTTGTCCCAGAAGAGATCCCTCACCTGCCTCTTACTGGCTACAAAACTTTGGCAGGTCCATAAACTTGCCTGGGGCTCAGTTTCCTCATCTGTACAATGGGAATGACAGCTCCAATCTCCTGCGGATGCACAAGGATGGAAGAAGCATCTACACATACAGCCTCATGCCTGGTGCACGGTAAGGGCTCCACAATCTCACTCACTCCCCAAGATAAGGACACTTTCAGTCACGTATCAGAACCGTGAACGAGAGCAGCCAACCCGGACACTGTGCGCAGGTTTGGGGCTTCAGCAGTGCACACAGGACTCCCTGCCCACAGAACTGACCACCTCACATTCTGCAACCTTGCTTTGAGACCTTGGCCATCGGATGCTGTGGCATTCTGCACGTGTGTTAGCTGTCACTTCTCCCTGGAGAGCTCAGCACGGCTCTGCTATGCACCACTGTTTAGAAAATCACCCAGGCAGTTAATCATTGCTCCAGTCATGAGAGACTCAGGCTGACCAGGGAGCGAGGGACAGAGATTTGTGGTCAGCACAGAAGGAAAGGTCAAATCTTCAGCAGCTGACCCATCAGGAGTTCCTGAGGAAGGGGCTGGAAGGGACTTTGACCACTAAGAAGTTTGGATTGGCTGAACTTTGAAAGTTAGGAGATTATATATTAAAAACTACTTGTCATCTGCTTAGGAGATGAAGCAGGAGGATCACAAGTTCAAGGCCAGCCCGTACAAATTAGACAGACCCTGTCCCAGAGAAAAAGGGCTGGGCGTGGAGTTCAGTAGTAGAGTGCTTATGTAGCATGCCTGAGGCTCTGGGTTCAATTTCCAGTACTGCAAAAAATAAAAAGGAAAAATACAATTTCTGGTTTATCTTGAAAAATTGGAAGATGTGGCAAGTTTAGGCCTAGACTGTGGCATGGAGCAAACTGGGCTGGCACTGAGGGATGGCAGCTGCCTTCGTGGGACTTGGGCTTTCTGCCTCTCACTGGTTGCACCAACCTACAGCACACCCCACTCATCTGGCCCTGTTGGCATTTGCATTTTCTGCCTCTAACAGTCTCCAATCTTTGTAAACATTGCTCCTTCTGCCTGGCACCCTCTGCCTTGCTGACTCCCGCTCAGGACTCCTACTTACCCTCCAGGGCACAGCTCAGGAATTCCCTCCTCCAAGAAGCACTTCCCCATCCCATCTCCACCATCCCCAGTCTGGGTTTCTGTGCAGAACTTCAGTATTTTCTTCCGCATGAGAATTTAATTCAAAACTTAAGTGGCACGAGGTAGCAATTAAAGTTAATTATCTCGTGCTTTCTGTGATTCGGGAATTTAGAGCGGCTTGCCTGGATGGCTCTGACTTAGGGTCTCCCATGAGGTTGCCATTGTCTGAAGGCTTGGGTGAGGCACCAGGATCTGCTTCCGAGAATTGATGGACCTGGGCACCAGGCTGCTTGAGTGCTCTCATAGCATGGCAGCCGGCTGCTCCCAGAGGAAGCGGGGGCAAAGCCCTTCTCGATCCAGCCTTGTAAATCACACATCACCACTTCTGCAACATCCTATTTGTTGCACAGGGTGCCACGTGAGGGACATGGAGAAGGGTGAGGGCTGTGGGCACCCTCTTGGAGGCTGGCTGCCACCCAGGCGTCCATGGCCCCCTGCCTCTCATGGTTCCTGCCATGCTGTACCGTAGCTCTTGCCTCGCCCAGGGAGACTATGATGTATTGAGGGACAGTTTCTTTAGTCCTAATCTCCCATTACTGGCAAATAGTAGCCATTCAAAAAAAAGTGCATAATATCACTCTCTTTTTCCAACATCTTCCACTTTCTTCTGATTTCACTCAGAATAAAAGCCAAGGTTCCTATAATGGTCTGGAAAGCTCTGGGCCACCTGTTCCTCATCATCTCTCTGACACGTTGTCTTCTGTTTCCCTCCTCACTCACTCTGCTCCAGCCACCTGCAGCTCTCAAATCCCCCGGGCTCCTCTCTTGGGGCCTTGACTGGCAGCTCCCTTTCCTTGGAATGCCTTGCCCTGGATATCCTCAAGATTCACCCCATCACCTCTTCCAAATACTACTAAGCATCATTAAGAGACCCATACTGAGATGCCCCCACCCCAGCACTTCGGACTCCGTTTAACCTTCTTGATTCTTTATATAATGTTTAGCACTATAAAGTTTACTTATTTGTTATTATCTGTCTCCTCACCCCAAAATGTAATCCTTCTGAGAGGAGAATTCTTTGTCTGCTTTGTTTTGCTGATAAATATCAGCTCTAGTTCCTAAACTGCAGAAGGAACCCAGGTACGGTGGTGAATGTCTGGAATTTCAGTGTCTCAGGAGGCTGAGGCAGGAGAATTGCAAACCCAAAGCCAGCCTCAGCAACTTGGTGAGGCCCTAAGCAAGTTAGCAAGACGCTGCCTCAAAGTAAACTATAAAAAAGGGCTGGGGATGTGGCTCAGTGGCTAAGCGACCCTGGGTTCAGTCTCTGGTACCAAAAAAATAAAATACAGAATTTACTCCAAAACACTATTAATATAAACAAATGAACAAACCAACTAGTTCATTGACAACTCTTAGGCTACATACAGAAAAAAAATCACCATATTGTTTTAAAGCATGAGTTAAGACAATTCAAGATTCTGTTTTGGTTTAGAGAGAAGGTTCTAGAGATGCCCAAAATACATCAGTGAGAATTTTTCTGGATATAAAACAAGATCAAGCAGGAAGAGACCTCCCCCAGGGTTCAGCAAGCACCCACTCAGGGAAAGCATGCCACTGACATCACTTCCAGGACAGGAAGCAACTTCCCCCTGCCCAGTGTCACACCCCCATCATTCAGCAGAGTGCTACAATCAAGTGGGCAACTTGGCTTCAATCTCCGGCTTCTCCTCTTAGTAGCTAAATGAGCTCTAGCAAACTGTGGCGCTTCTCAGTGCCTCCAGGTTTTCATCTGTAAAATGGGAGTAGAAATAAATGTCCTCTCATACCTGATGGGTGGGAACGGAATGTGTCACAGCACAATGTCTGGCACGATCCTGATATGCATTTGACAAATGCTAAATATTCACTTATGTTGCAAGGTTGCGACGGAACATGCTACAAATGTCAATCAGATAAACCTAAGAAGCGGTGTTTTTGACGTGCGTTCGTGTGGTGTAGAGAACTGCGTGTATTCTGATCCTGATGTCTAGGTAAGATGCCAGTCGGGAGTCTACGAACAGGAGACGGTTTCATCTACCTTTTATTTGAGGAGGAAAAACACTTCAGTGCAGTTTCACTCTCCTCTCCTCTCCTTTGCTTATTTATATGCCCAAATAAGGTTACTGCACAAAACACATCGAGTGGTCTATAAATAATGAACAGCCCTGCTATGCAGGCAGCATCAACACGGAAAAGTTCTAAATGGATTTCTTTTTGCCTGAGTCTTTTTTCTGCCCTAGATCTGACCCTCAACATAAATATAGGCAGCCGGGTTGGCATCTAAAAGGCCCAATTGACCCGTTGACCCAGTTTATAGAGACGGCTCCGTGCAGAACCACATTAGCAGCAGCTGTAGAGAAAGCTTGGGGCCACACCACCAAAAGCTGTGCATTCGCTGGCTGTAATTAATTCTTGAGCCCCGCGTGCGCTGGCACTGGACTCGGGAGTTTGGAGGTCACATTGTACGGCCAACTCCCTCAGTCTAGCACCGACTGGGTGCTAGAGTAACAGGGCTTTCCGGCTGTCCCTAAGACAAGTGACCGACAGTAATGTAGCAAGATTCTGTGAGGAAGTGCTCCTTCATCTCCTCCTGCCTCTCTCTGCTCTTTCTAGGAAAGGAGCAGGTCTCTATATGGCAAGCACCCATCTCCTGTTTTTTTCTTTCTGTGGGCCTCGTTTGCTCTGTTGCCCCTGCTGAGTAGTACAGAAACCTAAAGCCGCCCTCCCGGGCATGGTTACACTTCCCAGGGACAGGAGGCTACAGGATAACCGGGACTGAACATCACCCTAAAAGCAGCATTTCACGCATGTGACCTTGTCTGGTGGAAACTGGCGGATGGGTCATCACAGCTCCTCTCTCCACCCACACTGAACCGAGTCAGGGTAGGAAAGTGCGATCAGTCTTACATCCAGCATTTTCCAGTTGATAGAGAGCTAGCCAATGCTGTGCTGAGATGGAGGGTCATGGAGTGCTTTCCCAGAGGGAACTGAAAGCCAGATCTCCTGGGTGAGACCCCCGGCTTAGCAGCTCAGTGAACTTGGCCAATGAACCTCTAACCTCTTTGGCCTTCACCTTCCTAGTCTACAAATTGGGGTAGCAACTAGCAAGCTTTAGTAGTAATTAGAAACAGAAACACAGGTAAAACTCCAATATCAGGTTAATATTAGGAAAAATGTTGTGGCTGCTCTTCTTTGTCTTAAGCCCAAATTCCCGGAAGCAGAGACCACGATAGGGACTCTTGTGTAAGTAGCACGGTGGGACATTGCTTTCTAAGTGAGAAGGAGGAGAAAGGGGCAGGGGTAGAACTGAGCCCCTGGGACTTCAGCTGAAATCTAGTCTCAGCAACCCTTAAGATTGGGACAGAAAAAGAAAAAAAAAGAAAAGGTAGTCAGTATGCACACCCAAAGCAGCATTAATTTATTCACCAGCTACTTAGCGTGGGCCAGGCATTGTGGTGGTGCATATGAAACCCCAACCATTTGCTCAAGTAGCCCACATGTTCGGAGGCTGCAGGCATGAATGCAGACTATTTCAGGACAAGCTAGGAGGCACCAGGTTGAAAAGGGAGGGAAACAACAGCCCTGAACTCTGCTGAAGGTGAAGGTTATCATGGCAGGCTCCACAGGGACAGTGTGCCAGCTTCATCTTGAGGTGGAGGAAGAGTTCCATGCACAGGGACAGTGGAGAGATGTGCACCGTGCACACAGGGGGGAGAAGGGCTGGCCACACGGCTGGGGAAGGGCAGTGATGGAGAGCTGCCAGACCTCCTGGGGCAGCAAACAGGTTGTCTCCAATTCTGGGGAGGAATTCATTGAGTGTCCAGGTTAGGGGACACAGGGACATGATGGGAGGTCGGTGCACCCCACAAAGGGTATAGGAGCCCCACAACACACCCCATGTCTTCCTCTGTGTATCTCTTCCATTTGACTGACCCTAAGTTGTATCCTTCAGAATACAGATGTAAATAAATAAAAACAGAGGAAAAGGAAGGAAGGAAGGAAGGAAAGGAAGGAGTGAGGCAGGAAGAAAAAAGAGGGAACGAGGGAGAAAGAAATAGGAGACATTGCTGCTGAGGCAAATGGTATCCTTACACTATCTTATCACGTGTTACCTTTAAGGACCTTTACATCCACTTATCTCATTTAATCTTTATCCTATCTATAAATCTTAGAATCCCCCATTGATAGGTGAGGACCCACAGAGATCGAGAGACAGCTCAGCATCCTCTAACTAGATGGAGGCAGGGCCTGGGTCCACACTTTGGTCTCTCTGCCTTTGGAAAGTGTTAACTGCTACCACCTGACACTGACCTTAGGGCTTGGACTCTGTCTATCTGTGTGTACTTCACAGGGTCCATGAAGATTGCCAAGTCCATGAATTCCTGCACAGGATTTCTCCCCGTGGCTTATTAATTCCTTAAATGTTTCCCCTGCCTTAGAAAGATCCCAGGTTCATTAAACTATCAGACAGTATCCACTCATTAATGTGAGCCAAATTGCCATGCAATTTCTATAGAATTAAATTACATATTCAGTGAATAAGCAAATAATTCATCAAGACTAATGCTGCTTCCATGAATGCCAAAGTGAAATTTGGACCGTTTACTTATCAAATGCTGATTTAAAAAAAAAAACTCACATTGAAATAATAAATAAATCATCAACTCTGAAGTTCAATTTGGTATTCTGACTCAATCAGGAAACTCTGGATAGTACCAGGTACCCTCTTAGGTCTCCAGATAAGGTGACATTCTGAAAAATAAACCCATCAATTTCCTCCAGCTGTGTGATTCTCTGCCAAGGTTAGGTGGCTAAAACACAAATCCATACTCACACATACACATATACACACATGCATACTCACACACACACACACACACACACACACACACAGCCAAGAAAAGCATCTATACTACTTGAGAGTAACCAAATTTAAGGGCAGTTAAAAAAATTGGGGGTCTGAAGTCGTTTCTCTGGGGTCTGAAGTGGTGTCTCAGTGGTTGGAGCACTTGCCTGGCATGTGTGAGGACTGAGTTCGAACCCCAGCACCACATACACAACTAAGTGTCAGAGCAATGAAAGCCAGGTAAAAAACTAAATAAAATTGATTCTCTCTTTTTCTCTCTCCCTCTCTCTCTCTCTTAAAAAAAATTTTTTTTTGTTATTGGGGATTGAACCCAGGGATGCTCTACCACCAAGTTACTTTCCCAGCCTTCTTCTTATTTTTATTTTGAGACAGAATTTCACTAAATTACCCAGGCTGGCCTTGAATCTGTGGTCCTTCTGCCTCAATCTCTCAAGTAGCTGGGGTTATAGGCAGTTGCTATGACACCTCACAAAGGCAGTAAAAATATTTAAAGCAAATTTGCAATTTTATAGGATCTTCCTGCCTGGGAACCAGTAGATATAGGTAAGGATTGGGATCTCCTGTCTGCTCCAGAGCTCTCAAAATGGTATACTTGAGCTGGGCACAGTACTACACACCTATCAGGAGGATTCCAAATTCAAAGCCAGCCTCAGTAACTTAGTGAGGCCCTAAGAAACTTAGTGAGACTGTCTCAAAAGGTCTTAGGATGTGGCACATTGGTTAAGCCCCCCTGGGTTCAATCCCAGATACAAAATAGTAATAATAACTTTTTTAATTATAAAATAAAAAAGTTCAGTACTCTGACTGTCTGCTTCATCATCAATCACATTGAGAACTTGTTAGGAATGAAATCTTGGGTCCCTCCCATCAAACCTGCTGACTTAGAAACGCTGGGACTGGGGTGATATTTTTAGATGATTTTAACATAGCTAAAGTATGAACCACTATTTTAGGTATATGAAATACCCAAAGAGCCCTTTAAAAACACCCAAGTTCAAATCCTGATAGCTAAATACCAGTTGTAAGATTTAACTTCTCTGTGTTTTACTTTTTTGACTAAAACGAAAAGGCTGGAAGATGGATGCTCCATCCTTCCTCACCCTGCTGAGATAACCCTGATGTGCCCCCTGGGTGACCTGCTGTTGATTCACATCATTCAGGTTCCTTGCAAAATCGCCTGCACAGGGCTCTTTCTCCAGGACCCACACCCGCCGTGGTTCCCAGGGCGAATCTGCCAATGAGAGGCCAGATGGGAAGGCACAGAGGCAGCAGGACATGTGCCCTGGAGGCAGGCACTGCCAGGCCGGCACTGCCAGGCCTATGAGATCACGGGCACCTTCCCAGGGGACCCTGAGAACCCCCAGCTTGCCGCTGAAATCGGAACACTGGTGGGAGATTGGCAGGCATGCTGAAGAGTCAGAAACTCTGTGCTGAGCTTCGAGGAGATCGGCTGGGGTGGTGTCCCCGATCTTCCTCCTGCTGTCTCAAAGGTCATACATGACCTCAGTTGATTCCTTTGAGTAAAAAACCCTGTTTCCAGGAATCCATCTAGTAGCCTCTGTCCTCCGCCCAAATCTTGTCTTTTGCACACTGCTTACCTCTGTTCAGAAAACCTGACCCCTCACACCTAACAGCAGGGTTCTATTTCCCTCAGGTGTGGGTGAACCCTTGGCACCCGAGGATCCCCCTTCCTCCAGAGACCTTCCTTCAAAGCGCACAGAATGTAACTGTCAGCTTCCACGAATACCCATGACCTATTTTGGCATTTTTAATGATTGTTAAAGATTTTCTACACTTCTGAGTGTGATTTTGCTTCGTTGCAAGCCACCTGCCCCCGTGGAAACCAATCATCATTTTTTATGCAAATCAATGGGGAAATATGATTCAATTAACAGAAATTTACTTAACAGTCATCATACAGTGGCTTGTTTTTTATTTGACTTTTAATGTTTTTCTAATGTCATATAAGCCGTTTTTCTCCCCTCTTCCAGAAAATGACTAAATATAAAAGACAAAATAATAGTGAAACCTCAAACAGGTAAAACATTTACAGCTCTTCAAAGCCCTCTGCTATTTCATCTCCAGTCAACAGTCTCAGACTCACTGAGAGGAAAAGGAGGCACAGAGAGGTCATATATGTTACGTCAGGGCACGTGAGTTGTTACAGAAAAGTAATAACTAGTACTGCAGCTCCCCAAACACACCAGCAAATCCCAGGGCTTTCTTGGGTGGAAATAAGTCTGTGATTAAATTCTAAATAAATTATCTAGTCCTTAGTAATAAATTCCTTATTAGCAAAATTAGGTCAACTACAAAACTGGATTTCTCTCTCTCTCTCTCCCTCTCCCTCTCCCTCTCCCTCTGCTAAGAAGAGACTGTTTTTGGAATTTTACCCATGCAAATCTGAACAAGGATTTGAATTCTTTGGCTAAAAGGTTTTTCTCAGAACACGGCTGCTTTCCAGACTTCTGTTTTATAATGAATATTCCTACTATTTTTGACTTCTCAGCTCTCCAAGGCCATGACTACCCAATCTGGCTGCGGTAAGGATGTCGTTACACTAAATCAATTGAGTTCTGCAATGCAGAATTTTTCTCAGAACCAATTCACAGAGATGGTATCACTGAGGTTACAGAGGAGGGGAGTGTCCTAACCAAGACACTGGTCCCATTGATCGTGAAATTGGGTAAAGAAAATGTAAAGAAGTTGAGGCCTATTCTAAAATGAGTTCTTAGAACAAGATGCAAAAATGAAAAAGGGAAAAATAGATGGTAAAGATCAATTTCAATTGGTTTAAAACTCTCATGCCAAATTGAAGGTTTTATAAAAAAAAAAAGGGGGGGGGATGGGTGCCACCCAGAAATTGGCAGTTTTTCCCTTTCAGGGTTGGCCAGGACCTAACATGACCCCCACAACGGGTTCTCTCCAGAGGTGACCACACACATCTGTTCCATGGGAAGTCTGAAAATCTAAAACAGGACACCTGAAGGTTCTTTGAAGAGAGCTGTTGCCCACCCAAGGGAAGCTTGCTCTCTAGTACTGTAATACTTGTTCTTTGCAGCATGACATCACACTACAGTTAGTGACTGAAAGGAACAGCACCTTATCCTGTCTCTGTGCCTGTGGGATCCCAAGAGCAATGCGGCTGGCCAGTTCTTGCTTGTGCTCTCTTGAGATGCTGTCCAATTTCCTCTAGGGTTGCAGTCACCCAAAGGCTTGAGCTGGACTGTTGGACCCACTCCATGCTATCATGTGCACAGCTGGAGAGTTGCTGCTGGCTTTGGCTATGTCCCCACAGGGCTACCTGAGTGTCCTGACCACATGGCAGCTGGCTTCCCACAGCAAGCAAACCAGGAGCCACAGCACCCTTTATGATCCACTCTCAGAAGCTACCCTGCCGCTCCTGCAGCGCTCTGCAGGGTCAGCCCTGACTCCACAGAGCTGAGTAAGAACTCCTGGGCTCCTCTGCCCACGCCTCCCCGAATCCCAGCCCTGGAGGGTTCTGAAGCCTAGGGGCAAGAGATGGAGAAAAAAAGAGCTAGCCACAGTTAGAAGAAGCCACTTTTACCCCTTCCCCAACCACAGGCTTCTGTCCTGAGCTCTAGAGAGGCGAAAGTCTCCACTTCACTACATTTAAAATTATTCAGCAGGGCTGGAGCGGTGGCTCAGCGGTGGTGGTGCTTGTCTGTCATGCACGAGGATGTGGGTTCAAACCCCAGCCCCATGTACACAGCAAAGTCTTGGAGCAATGAAAGCCACATGAAAAACTAAATAAAGTTGATTCTTTCTCTCTCACTGTAATTTTTTTTAATTAAATTTAAAAAATTTAAAAATGATACAATTATATAGCAGCAGATGGTTAAATTACTCTATTGGAAAGCATGTCGTGCTACAATGAGAGAGACTTGGAAAGCTTGGAGACCTATCCCAGTTTTCTTCTAGGGCCCTGGGGATTCATAGGTACCCACAGTCGTGTTAAAAGGATCAGACAGAGGTGAGTCAAATAAAAACACCTTATGATTACCTCCTATGACTCATGCTTGTCAACAAGACATTGGAAACATCCAGAATGCACTTAATAGAACAAGAAGTCAGTGACAAGGGCATGGGGATATGTTAGTATATGAATTTCTCTCGAGACACAGAAATCTAAGCCAGAGCTCAGGTCCATCTCCCATTTTTTTTGCTTTTATGCATGCTGCTTATTCCATCTGAAAAACGCTGCTCCGCCATCTGATTCACCTCTCCTTTATACTTGACTCCTCCTGAGACAGGGAGGGACACACACACATTCTTCCATGTGCCACAAATATTCCAGGAGATGAAAAATAGAGTGAAAATGGCAAAGAGTGAAGAGAGAATCAATTTTGTTTATTTCTCCATCTGTCTTTGTTTCTCTGACACTTAGCTGTGTGTGTGGTGCTGCGGTTTGAACCTGGGTCTTTGCGCACGTCAAGCAAGCACTCCAACCACTGTGCCACCTCTCCAGTCCCCCAAAATGACATTAATTAAAAGGCACTAAGAAGGAGAGAAAAATTAAAAACAAGGGCAGGAAATCAGAGCAGAAGGCAGAGTGAGACTCAGTCTATAGCTCTCCGTGATCCTTCAGTTACTGACAGGTGCTGCGGGTGGACCACAATGTGGGCTCTAAACTCACCAGCAAATGATATGAAAAAGGAAATCTGATCCGCATTCAATACATTCATAATGCAAAAATGCACCACCATTCAGGAAAAGAAGAGTCACCACTGATTCTCAGGCAGGTGGAGAATAGCTCTAGTCTTCTCCTAAAGAGATGCACAATGTATGTCCTTTGAATATGCCCCACAATATCCGTTCAGTAGACATTCAGCCTGTGACAGGGAGTCACAGCCAGGCGAGAATCGCCAAGGCCCAAGTTTATCCCCAACCCCTGTGAGCCCCCATGAACTCTGGCTCTAACCCTGTCTTTCATTTGCCATTTCTCTTTACCATCAATTCTGCTTGTGTCATTCTTCCTTTTAGGTTCCAAGTGTATTAAGAGCTCCAAACGGTGCCTCGTTCATCTCTGTGCCTCCACTGTTAAACATTCGGCTTGATCTGTAAACCAGACATGCATACATATGTTCTACATAAAGGAGGAAATTAGGGGCTGGAGCGGTAGCTCGGTGGTTACGGCGCTTGCCTGGCATGCATGAGTACACGAGTTCGAACCCCAGCACCATATACACAATGAAGTGGTGTCCAAGGAATGCAAGTCACATGAAAAACTAAATAAAAATCGCTTCCATCTTTCTCTCTCTCACTGTCCCCTCTTTCTTTAAAAAAAAAATGCTTCTCTCTTTCTCTCTCCCCGCCTCTTTCTTTAAAATAAAATAAAATTAAAAAGTGGGGAAATTACAGTTAATGCTGTTGTAGTAAGTGAGGCATTATACAGAGTAAGAGATAAATGAGTGGACCTCTCGAGATGCACATATAACACACAAACCAGATCAGCTGGCCTCTAATGTGCAGGTAGGAAGGTGGTATAGAATACTTTTAGCTTCCTGCCAACCTGTAAGAAGCATCTGAGCATATAGGGCAGAAACCTAGCAACAAAATATCTCTAAATGTGTTTGCAACACTCCTGCTTGTTATTTATTACCCCTGGCCATATCCCAAAGGGAAGAGTGCCAAAGTTATTTCAAAATAAGAAGAACCTTTGTGTTCATCTGGAGGCAAAGGCTAAGAACAAACCGCTCTCAAGGTGGACATTTCTCTCTTTGTGTTGAGTTAGATCTAAGTGTCTGGGCTGGATGGTGTGCATGAGGGTATGGTATCTGATTTCATGCCTTTGATGGCCACCAACTGAACCTAAAGTACTTGGTACAGAAGAAAAATGATAAAGAACTGAGATTTAATCTCACTCCTGTTAGAATGGCAGCCATCAAGAATACCAACAATGCCAGGCATGGTGGCACATGCCTATAATCCCAGTGGCTCAGGAGGCTAAGACAGGAGGACCAAAAGTTCGAGGCCAGCCTCAGTTAGCACCTAAGCATTTGAGACTTTGTCTCAAAATAAAATTGAAAAAAGGGCTCTGGTGTGGCTCAGTGGTTAAGCTCCCCTGGGTACCATCCCTGGTACAAAAAAGTGAAAAATAATAAATGCTGGAAAGGGTATAAGCAAAAAGGAACACTTTTACACTCTTGGATTGTAAATGAGTACAGCCACTGTGCATATCAGTATGGAGGTTCCTCAAAAGACTAGGCATGGAACCACTGTATGACCCACTTACACCACTCCTGGATATTTATCCTAAAGGATAAGATCCATCATACTATAGTGATACACTCATATCCTAGTATATAGCAGAATGACTCACAATAGCCAAACTGTGGAACCAACCGAGGTGTCCATCAACGGATGAATGAATAAAGGAAATGTGATGTATATATACACAACAGAGTTTTACTCAGCCACAAAGAAATTATATCATTTGCAGGAGAAAGGACAGAACCTGAGAACATTATGTTAGTGAAAGAAGCCAAATTCATAAAGTGGAGAACAGTCTGTTTTCCCTCATATGTGGAAGCTAGAGAGGAAAAAGGAACCGAAAAGGTGTGGGGATCTCATGAACACCAAAGGGAGCTCAGCAGAGGTGCGGAAAGGAGCCAGGAGGAGGAGGAGACACTGGAGAAGGACATTCGCTCGTTATACTGTCACATCACGTGCACGTACGAATACATAACAACGAATCCCAGCACCACATCCAATTACAATGCACCAATAAAAAAATTATGGAATAAGAGAACAGAAAAATGGTGAGCAAGCAAGAGACTTGCATTCTGTGAAGATGAGCTAAGTTTCTGCTTAGGAGTGAATATCAAGGGAGAATAGAACAAAAATTAAGTGTTCACGCCAGCCCTAATTTTTTTATTGTGGAAAATAAAAAAATAAAGGGGGAAGAGTAAAATAGAGGAAGGGGATCAAGAGGGAAGGAGGAGGGCGGGGAAAGGGGAGGCACTGGGTAATGAAATTGGTTAAATGACATTTTGTGCATGTATGGATACGTCACAGTGAATTCCACTTATATATTTAATTATGATACACCAATAAAAGCATAAAAAAGAAAAAACAGATGAGTTAACCAAATTCTAGTTTTTTGTTTGTTTAAAAAAAATTGCTATCTGCTACACACCAAGACCTAGCACACTCCCTCCAGCACATCTGGGCGAACACCAGGAATGGCGGCAATTCCCAAAGAGAAGTGCAAGCCCCCCGAAGGCTGCTAATCCCAGGCTAGGGGTCCACAAACTCTGCCTTCCCTAGTAGATCCGTGGAATAAGCCTTCAGCACTTCCCTGGGGGACCGTGTTGAGTGACTCCGGAGACTTGGAACCAAAAGGCTGGCAACAAGTTACAGCAGATCCTTCACGCTTGACTCTAATTAGGGGAAAAAGCACACAAGTCCCTTGCTCTTCTCACTCAGATGGGACTAGACCCTTTTTCCATGAGCTACAGTGTTTATTCCTTACTCTTCCAAAGGTGAAGTACAGGTTTTCAGAGCATGCCCACCTCCATGCAAATGTGTTTTAGTAAGTGCACACTGTACAGAAGCCCAAAACACAGCTAAATGTGCTTTTAAAAATCACTAGGCAGGGCTGGAGCGGTGGCTCAGCGGTTACAGCACTTGCCTGGCATGCGCAAGTACACGGGTTCAAACCCCAGCAACCCACATACACAACAAAGTGTCGGAGCAATGAAAGCCATGTGAAAAACTCAACAAAAATTGATTCTGTCTCTCTCTCTCACACACACTGTCCTTCTCTCTTAAAAAAAAAAAAATCACTAGGCTTGGGAGCCATGGCTCAAAGGTTACAGCACTTGCCTGGCATGCGTGAGTACGTGGGTTCAAACCCCAGATCCATGTATACAACAAAGCGTCAGAGCAATGAAAGTCACATGAAAAACTAAATGAAGTTGATATTCTCTCTCTCTCTCTCTCTCTCTCTCTCAACCAAAGCAATATCCCCTCTAGAACGCTGGAAAAAAGACTGTCAGACCAGGCCCCATGCTCACCAGCGGATGTCTGACCACACATCTTACATGTCTTAACATACTTTGAGAAGAGTAGCTCCCTTCTAACCCTTATTTTTGGTTCACTCAAAAGAAAATGCTCCTTTCAGCCTTCAATTTCCCTGCCTCGGTCTCTAGTCTGAAGACCACATCCTCTTTGAACACTTGGGCAATTTCTGTGGAGCCATGTTTAAATCGAGTGAGTGAGGAACGAACTCCCTTTAATAAAAGTGGCATTGTTTTGCAGTCAGGTAGTTCCCAGTGGGCTCGCTTTTTACTTTCCGTGGGAATAGTCCTTGAGAAAGAAAGAGCCTTTGTTGAATTTTGTTTTGTTTTTGAGAACAGTCAATTGGTTCTTTCTACGTTTCCTTTGGGGGCGCCAATCTTTCCAAAGACAACCACAAAGTTCAAGCAGAAGTAGTGAAAAAGGAAAGAAAGAAGGAATCTGTACACACCCTGGTTTTTCATTATCTGGTGCTATGTTGTGTCATTCTTTCCCTCCCCTGTCCTCCAGTCTGGTACAAAAGAGGACTCCTGCCCAAAACTCTTTGTTTTATCCAAGCCCGGCTTCTGGGTACCAAAGACGGGGTGCAGAGGGAGTCCTGGATAAAAGTTTCCTCTTTCTCCAGGGGTGCTGCTGCCTGGGAGCTTGTGTGACTTCTCACCTTCAGGCTCCCTGAACCTGTTCTTATTTGGCTTCAGATAAGTGACAGAGATTTTGATTGTTCTCAGTTGGTCTGTTTATCAGTGAGACTGTTTCAGGTTTTTTTTTTTTTTTTTCAGAGCAAACGATTAGGCCCTCCCAGCTTTATCAGGAGATTACCAGTGTGTTCCTTCAGGTGTGGACTTAACTTTGTCCTCTGCTTACAGTGACCGTTGCCTTTCCATAAGGACAGCATCGATAGTCTCAACACACACGTACAGGTATGCTCACTCACACGGTCACTAGAGCGCTCAGAGTTGTGTTGGAAAGTTTCTTCTTTACCAGTGACACCAAGCCAACCACAAATAAAAGTCTATGGTCCTTAAGAAGGAGGAGAAAAACTGTACCTAGTACAGATTGGGAAAGGGGAAGCAGGAAAGAAAGGAATAAAGCAGAGAGTGACGGGAAAAGAGGAGTCTCATAGGTTGGAAAGATAAGAAACGAATAGAATATATTAAGACCCTACGCTGGGCCAAGCACAGGGGTGAGAGTCTTTACATTTTGTTATTTAATCTTTTGGATAACTTTCAGAGAGGGAGCATGATTTTCTCTTTTGACAGGTGAGGAAGTTGAAGTTTATAAAGATGAGAAGCTTGCTCAGGGTTACAGATTGCAATAAGTGGTAGAATCTTTCAAGAAAGTCAGGCAAGATGGTGCACACAAGTTATCCCAGTAGCTCGGGAGGCTGAGGCAGAAGGATTACAAGTTCAAGGCCTTCTCAGCAACTCAACAAGGTCCTAAGCAATTTAGCAATACCCTGTCTCAAAACAAAAAACAAAATGTAGGCCGGGAGCTGGGCATGGTGGCACACACCTGTAATCCCAGTGACTCAGGCGGCTGAGACAGAAGGATCATGATTTCAAAGCCAGTCTCAGCAATTTAGGCAAGCATCAAGCAACTTAGCGAGACCCTATCTCAAAACAAGTTATTAAAAAAGGCTGGGGATGTTGCTCAGTGGAAAGAGCCCCTGGGTTCAATTCAATAAAACAGGTTGGGGATGTGGCCCCTGGTTTAAATCCCCAATACCAAAGAGAGAGAGAGAGAGAGAGAGAAAAGGAATCTCCTAAGAAATCCAATCATTTTTTAGCTTTTTATTAATGAAGTAATTGAGGTTCAGAGATGTAATTTGCTCAAGGATAACTATTGAATCAATAGCATAACTGTGATTCAAGCTAGATCTGTTGCATCAAAGAAATTTCAAGGCAATACCCCCCCCAAAAAAAACCCAGAAATTAGAGGCAAAAATAAGCTTATACAATAAGAATAAGTATATACAATGAGAAGATCTTGTCTTAGTTTAAATACATCTCAACAAGCAACCATCCAGTCTACTGGAAGAGAATTTCACACCAGTTGGGATAGGCTAAGTTGTGCTGCAGTAATAAGTAAACACTGAAATCTCAGAGGCTTGATGTAAAAAAAAAAAAAAAAAAAAAAATTTATTCTTATTCATGCCACATCCACTGCAGGTCAATCAGCTTTCTAGTACATCTTTCTTTGGTCATACCAGGAACCAAAATTCTTCTATCATGTGGTTCTATTATCACATAGATCAATTCCATCTTGACCCTAATGGAAAAAAAAAAAAAAAAGAACAGGAAAGGCACAATGCTCTTAATTTCCTGGGCTTGGAAGGAACACAAATCATTTGCACTACAGTCCATTGGCTAGAACCAATAAATGGGCCCAGTCTTCCTGTCAGAGAAGGTAAGTGACCTGGGAACCCCCAGATACATGGTGAGCACTAGTAGTCTGTGCAATGTGTCCCAACTTTTCTTGGCATCACTGCTGACCTTTAGTATGTCCATGAAAATGGAACACTACAGAATCCCCCTGCACACCTATCGAGATTAAAGCAATTGTGAAATATCTTCCACAACCCAGCATCTGAAAGCTGAGCCACAGCAGGGATCTGAGAGGCTCTCTGTATTCCTGAGAAATCCTGACAAGGAAATAGAAGGGCCCTGCCACCTTCAAAAACCACCCATCCTCAGAAAGGGAAATTCTAATTCAACCTGTTTAAAACAAACTGAGCATTCACCAGGTAAGACCTTTCAGTTCCCACAGGAGGGGTCATCCTTTCAGCTCATATTGTTAGGTGAGAAATGACCAGGAAGCGCTCTCATTTATGAGTCCCTGGATCTGAACTTAGGGCAAAGCAGATAGGTGAGCAGGATCCAATAGAACGAGAGGATTCGGATCCCTCACCCTCAGGTTTATTGTTTATTCATCTCGACTCTGCATCATGTCAGAGTCTAGTCAGGAGAAAGAGTATTAGTTTGTTTTATTTTTGCAAGTGACAGAAACCCAACTCAAACTGGCTTCGGTCAACATCGGGAATGACTTGGGTCAAGTAACCAAAATGTACCATATGAACAGCCTAGGAAGGAAGTCAACACAGGAAACAGGTCCAAGACAAAGCGAGGGCACCTCTGGTTTGCGGGGGTTTTTTGGTTTATAGGGGTCTCTTGGTTGAGAGTGCTGAGGTGGAGTCTCGCTAGATAGCCCAGCCCATCCTTTAACTCCTGCAATCCTACACTCCTGCCTCAGCCTCTTCGAGGGCAGAGCCTGAGTGACTTGGCCACACTTTTTTTTTAATTTGTTAAATATGGGCTTACAATTAGGAGGGAATCATTATCAAACAATCAAGAACAAATGTATAATAAGCTAAGGCTAAGGCCATTCTATGGTTCCCCCCTTGGGTTCCCTATGGTTCCATGTTTCCCCCTATTAAACCCACTTGTTAATTAGACTTCTCATGGAAGTCGAAGGTCTCCCTCTGAGTTGATTCCCCCATACTCCCTCCCTCCAGTCTCCTAGATGTCCTTTCTATTCCCTCCCCACCTCCCAGCCTCCCTCCCTACTTCTCTCAGCATCCTAGGCAAGTTCCCCCCTGTTCACGTAAAAATTCATACATGCTGAGGTCATTATTAGCTTAGCCATCTATCATACTGAATCTGGTTGTATTCTAGCTTCCACAAATGAGAGAAAACATTCGGCTCTTGAGTCTCTGAGTTTGCATAATTTTTTATCTCCATCCATTTGGCTGCAAATGCCATAATATCATATTCTCTAATAGCTGAGTAGCACTCCATTATATATGTGTACCAAAGTTTTTGAATCCACTCGTCGAGTGAGGGGCATCTGGGTTGGTTCCATAATTTAGCTGTAGTAAATTGAACTGCTGTGAACATTGATGAAGCTATATCACTATAATATGCTGATTCTAACTCTTTTGGGTAAATACCCAGGAGTAGGATAGCTGGGTCATAAGGTGGTTCCAGCTCTAATTTTGAGGAGTCTCCACACTGCTTTCCAGAGTGGCTGAACCAGTATGCAGTCCCACCAGCAATGTGACAGTGTTCCTCTTTTCCCACAGCCTCTCCAATATCTGTTATTGTTCATATTCTTCATTTTTGCCACTCTGATTGGAGTGAGGTGGAATCTCAGTGAAGTTTTGATATGCATTTCTCTTATTGCTAGTGATGTAGAGCATTTTCTCATATGTTTATGGGCTTTCTGGACTTCCTCCACTGAGAAGTTTCTTTTTAGTTCCATAGCCCATTTATTGATTGGATCATTTGTGGTTCTGGTGTTTAGTTTTTTTAGTTCTTTGTATACTCTGGATATTAGCCCTCTGTCCGAGGTGTAGCAGGCAAAGATTTTCTCCCATTCTGTAGGATCTCTCTTGACACTCTTGACTAAATCTTTAGCTGTGCAAAAGCTTTTTAGTTTAATTGCATCCCATGCATTTTTTCTTGACTTTACCGCTTGTACCATGGGAGTCCTGTTAAGGAAGGTGGTGCCGACCCCTATGTCATGTCATGTAATGTCAATCCTACTTCTTTTTCAAGCAATTGTAGAGTTACTGGTTTAATATCCAGATCTTTGAACCATTTTGATTTAATTTTTGTGCAGGGTAAAAGGTAAGGATCCAATTTCAGTTGTCTATATATGGCTGTCCAATTTGTCCAACACCATTTGTTGAACAGGCTATCCTTCTTCCACACTATGCTTTTACCTCCTTTATCAAATATCAGATAGTTAAATGTATAGGGTTCATCTCAGAATCCTCTATTCTATTCCATTGGTCTTCAGTTCTGTTTTGATACCAATACCATGCTGTTTTTGTTACTATAGCCCTGTAGTATAATTTCAGGTCAGGAATTGAGATACTAGCTGCTTCCTCCTTCCTGTTGAGTAATGTTTTGGCTATTCTGAGTCTTCTGTTATTCCATACAAATTTGAAAATTGCTTTTTCTATATCCGTGAAGAATGACATTGGTATCTTGATGGGGATTCCATTAAATCTGTATAGGGCTTTGGGTAGAATGGCCATTTTGAATATACTGATTGTGCATAACCATGAACATGGAATGCTTTCCCATCTACTCAGATTTTCTGCAATTTCTTTTTTTAAAGTTTGATAGTTTTTATTGTAGCATTCCTTAATATCCTTTGTAAAATTTATGCCCAAGTATTTTATTTTTTTGGAGGAGATGGTGAATGAGACAGATTTCCTGATTTCTTCTTCAGTGGATTGTTGCTGGAGTATAGGAAAGCTAATGATTTATTGGTGTTGATCTTATAGCCAGCCACTTTGCTGAAATCACTTATAAGCTCTAGAATTGTTCTGGTCAAGTTTATTGGGTCTTCTAGGTATGGAATCAAGTCATCAGCAAATAAAGACAACTTGACTTCCTCTTTTCCTATTCAAATTCCTTTTATTTCCTTCTCTTGTCTGATAGCTCTGGCAAGGGTTTCAAGGACTATATTGAATAAGAGTGGGGAAAGTGGACAACCTTGTCTTGTTCCTGAATTCAGTGGAAATGCTTTCAGTCCTTCTACATTGAGCATAATGTTGGTTATGGTTCTGTTGTAAATGGATCTTACATAGTTAAAGTATCTTCCCTTAATCCCTATCTTCTCCAGGGTTTTGAACATAAAAGGGTGTTGAATTTTATCAAAGTTGGCCACACTTCTTGATCCAACTGCTTCTGAAGGAAATATATGGTTGGACAAGTAACACATTTGAGGGGTTTTTTAGATGTATTGTACAGTGTTTTATGTGCATAGTAGGCTGATGGGGTCTTGGTTTCTATTGCTTACAGCAGAAAGAGCCCAGGCTGACAAGCATGCAGAGGTAATCAGGCTTGGTCTAGAGACCAGGAGGATCCACGCAAGGATGAGATTTTGAAGCAGAGAGCAAAATCAAATTTTCCTGATCTTGGTTTCTTGGTCCTTCCTAAATCAGTATTCACTCACTCGTTCCATTAATATGTAGTAAATACCTAGAAAATAATAGGCCATGTTCTAGGTACTGAAGATCCAGAAGTGAAGACAGATAAGCTCTCTGCCATTGTAGAGCTGATATTCTAGGGTGGAAAACAGACACCAAACAAATGGACATGAAGTCTGGCCGCTGGTCAGATGAGAAAGTTTGGTGAGTACTGGATCAGTTTCTGGAAGGGCACAGTGCAAGGGAGACCAGTTGACTCCATGATCTGACCCTGGCGGAGGATCTGGTTCTGGCGAATGTCGTCCATTCTCCCACCCAGACCTGTGACAGTAGCTCTCTTCTTGCATTGAGCTTAGTCAGCCACTCGTGCTCATTGGCCAAGACAGCAGCAGAGCAAGAAAACCAGGCTAGAAGTGTGTGGCCCCAGGTGTGAGTCCCAGCTCTGCTAGCATTGAGCTACCCGCTCTCTGCTCTCGAGTCATGGTTCAGCATTAGAATGGATTGGAGGAGCAACACTTTATGACTCCAAGAGCAACATGAGAGATTCCGCCATAGATGTCCATTATAATTCCTGGTTTGTGATACATATCCACTGAATTGGTTCTTAACTAGCTGGTTAACTGAGACACATGACAGATTAAATCCGATACCTCTAGTACATGAATGTGGTCATCAGAGAAGACTAAATGTATTTTAAACTATTTTGGCTATAGGTTTATTGAATATATTCTACTAAATAGTCTCAAGAGAGAAGGGATTTTGTCCAGTTTACCATGGTGGCCTGGGCCTAGAAGAGAGTCTAGCACATAATGCTCAATAAACTGATAAATGAGTGAATGAGTTCTACAAGGATCTACAGCATGAGCCAGAGAAAATTTATGAAGGTAGGGACATATGATTAAACTTAGGAAGATTTTAGAGTTTTAAACATGAAATGATAACTGTTTCTTAGCATGACTGATCTGGAAGTAGTGTGACAATGGATTTTTGAGGTGAGAAAGTAAAGAAATAGACTGTAAAATGCCTGCTTTAGTAGGCAGAAACAAGATGAGGAAATAGTACATAACAGTTAACTACTGCTACGTAACAACCCACCCCAAAGTGCACTGCATTAGAGCTGCTACAGCAGTGCAGAAAGCTGGCAAGGACATCTCTAACTAAACGGTCAAGGTTAACATTATCATTGCTATCAAGTGGAAATCACGAGGTGAGGCAATGCAATAGGAAAACCCAGAATCCTGAGCTAATCATGAAAAAAAAAAAAAACAGACAAGAGACAAACCCAACTTGAGGGAAACTCTACATAATAATTGACCGACTCCTCAAAACTGTCAGTCATGAAAACAAAGAAGACTGAGTAATTGTCATAGATCAAAGAAAATAGGAAAAAAAGGAAACATGACAATTAAGTGCACTGGGATATCTTGGCTCAAATTCTGAAATATAAAAAGGGATTTCATGGAAAAACTAGTAAAGTCCAAAAAATGCTGGAAGTTTAGTCAATAGTAGTATACCAATGTTGGTTTCTTAGTTTTGGAAAATATCCCACAATATAAAATGATAATCTCAGGTCAAATTGAAATTAGGTGGTGAGTGTGCTATCTTTTCAACTTAGTAAATTTTAAATTATCCTCAAAATAATTTTTAAGTGTAATGCTTTTAAAACAACCACCATTGTTTAGTTCACAATTGAGCAGGTGGATCATTTAGGCTGGGCTCACCCAAGCACTCATGGTCAGCTTAAGGAGACAGTGGCTTCTAAAAATTGGGTGCCTCTCACCTGGGAGCCTTGGATCTCTCATCCTCCACAGGTGCAGCCTGAGTCTGTGTTCACTGGCAGCTCAGCGAGTTTCCAAGAAAGAAGACACATGGGAACGGAAAGAAGTGTGCAGAGTTCCTGAGGTTGGTGCTTGCACCAGCACCATCCATCTGATCTCATTCAAGTGTCCAAAGCAAGTCACAAGGCCAACTCACATCGTGGGAGGGGGGAGCAGACATCGCCTCTCAGGCAGGAGATCTGCAGTCATCTTGCAGGAGACGTGGTTCCCGTCATGTCTGCCATCTTTCAAGTGGTAACAGTGAATTCCATTGAACCTAGAGCAGTTCTGAATGGTCAAGGGCATTTCTGAGAAGCATTCTTATTCTTCATTTGTGATCTTTGGCAGGGGAGAAGTTTGGATGGGGATGTCTAGTATCAGTGATTCTCATCAGGAGTCCTGGTATCTACAGAAAAACATGGACTTTACATGCATAGTTCTGAATCCAAGATCTTCTACTGATGAGCTCTACAATTCTTGTCAAACTACCTTTCTGCACCTCATTTCTCTCCTAAATGGAGGATAAGACTACCAAAGCTAGGCAGGATGTGGTGGATCACACCGCTAATCCTAGCAGTTTGAGAGGCTGAGATAGGAGGATCACAAATTCAAAGGAGGATCACAAGTTCAAAGTCAGCCAGCCTGAGCAATTTCAGCAAGACCTGAAACAACTTAGCAAGACCCTGTCTCAAAATAAAAAAAAATCAAAGGGATACAAAGGGCCTGGGGATGTGGCTCAGTGGTTAAGTCCCTAGGTTCAATACCTAGTACGAATTTTTAAAAAAGAAATCTGGAGTACTGTTATAAAGATAAAATGTACCTTAGCCAGTGCCTGTCTGCCTCTTCCCTCTGCCCAGCCTAGACTTGTCAGTAGGAGAAGAAAAGCATCCAGGTGCAAGAAGTTTCCATCACAGCAAGATGCCACAGATCTGCTGGAAGGGTCAACTGAGAGCGGCTTCCAGTTGCTCCAGGCTTACGAAGAACCAGAGCATTCTCTGGAGAGTCTGAATTAGACATTGTTAACTAGGCCCCAGGCACCATCTCTTTTTCTTCTTAAAGCGCTCAGTGACCACTCTAGCTGCATGGAGAACCAGGTCTGGAGCAGAAGGTCACAAAACTGTGGAGTGAGAGAACAGGAATTAGAACTGGACCACTGCCAGGAATAAAGCTAACAAAGTTGGTCTGGGCAGAATGGCACAGGCCTGTAATCTCAGCAGCTCGGAAACCTGAGGCAGGAGGATCATGAGTTCAAAGTCAACTTCAGGAAGTTAGCAGGATGCTAAGCAACTTAGCAAGCCCTATCTAAAATTTAAAAAGGCTGGGGATGCCTCTCAGTGGTTAAGCACCCCAGGGTTTAATCTATGGTACCAAAATTAAAAAAAAAAAAATAGAACTAGACTATGGAACCTCCAAGCCCAAGTTAGGACCTGCAGCATATTGTCCCTACCATTGGCAAAGCTGTCCTTTGTTACCAGTCCCCACTTAATACAGTATCAGTTCCCAAACACTGTATAATCCTAGATAGGGACTTGGTTACCCCAGGGACAGACTCTGAGCAGCATTTGGTCACTGGGTTTCTAAATTCAAAATTCCAATGCCTTTCACCCTCCCCAGAGGAGCTATTACCAGTATTGCTGTTCTAACCTCCTCCTTCAAGAACTTCAGTTGTGTAAAAGCAAAACATTAGGGAGTAAGATAATGAGGCTCTGAAATTACCAATATTATTCAACCCCAAAGCTCAAATGCAAGTATTCACAGTGTTCTATCCCCACAGCAATGTCTCTAATTCACCAACGAGGGAGCCGTGTGCAGACGCAAAATCCTGTGCTTCCGGGGCTGGAAGGCAGCACAAGGCAGCTGGTCCAGGCTTTCATGCACAGACATAAAGAGTGCATCCCAGAGAGACAAAGCAACATGTTCACAGAGCTAGCAAGAAGTGGGAGCAATCCAAAGTGCCTGCATTCCACCCTGACTCGGCCATTGAGAAGCAGCAGCATATATACGGTTGCATTAGAGAAGACAGGCGGAGTCCAGAGGTCAAAGGCATTCACAATGGAGTTTACAAAGCAAAACTGGGACCTGGCACCTCCAACTCCTGGTGCACCACACAGAAAACAAGGACCCTATTGGGTCCACTCGGACTCCAACTCTTAAAATTGAGCATCAGCGGGTAAATCTCAACTTTCTTGAACCTGAGTTCACCCATCTATAAAATGGGCATAAGATGGTTGGTTAGAAGAGAGGTTTTCAAATTCACAAGGTGACGATACCCTCTTTTGATCGACATACAGTGTGTAAATGTATTGAAGCATCAATTTGTATCCAAAAAATTAAAGTGTCAAATAAGAAAATATAAAACAGGCGTGAGGGGGATCACAAAATGAAAAGGCATGGAAAGGATTAAAAGGAAGCAATGACGCATCGGGCTCCTGAGGCGGAATTTGACATGTAGCACATGCAGCAATGCGAGCTGTCTAAATAATGATTTTATTCCAAATCCAATATTTTTGTAAAAGATTTACTTAATAGGGCTCCTTGTTTAGAGCTTAAAGGGGTTTTGATTGGCTCTTTGGCTTCCATTCAACTCTTTTTCTTTTCTTTCTTTTTTAACACAGCGTCACTCCAACATCGCAAAACTTTTGTTTGCAGATGTAGTGTTCAGATGATGTGGTCACGGAAAGTGATCTGTGAATTCAGGCACCTTCTTTCCCACTCGATCAGCTCCACTTTAGCCAATTTCCCAGAGTCAAGGTCCAAATGCTTTTTATGACAGCTTCACGCTGATCTCAAGTAGCAAAGCAATGGTAGTTTGATTCCTGCTTTGTTCTGATCGCTGCAGGAAGGTGAAAGGGACAGAATTCATAATCCACGTCAGTAAAGCCTTACTCTGGGCCTTCCTTCCTGTGCTTTCCCAGTGGACTCTGTGTGTACCCCTTTACTCCTGAGTTACCTTCATCACAGGTAAGTTATGGTATCCCAAATCTCAAAAATTCCTAAAAAATATATATTCTTACCCCTAAATGTATTTCATGGCAAAACAAGGATGTTTTGCAAATTTTTGGCCTCAGAATTTTTTTTCCCTTTACTAAGATATCCAAGACATATCCACCAACGTAGCAGAGAATAGGCAGGGATAAGCAGACATTCATTGAAAAGAAAAAAAGTGACTAAATATTAACCACTAGCATTTAAGTTCCTTTTTCTCCCCCAGGGCTGAGGTCGGATGGAACTTGGGGCCTTGCACATGCTGGGCAAGCACTTTGTCACTGAGCTAAATCCCCAATCCCTAACCATTAGCATTTATTAAGCTCTGACTATGTGCTAAGCACCATAAGCATTTCAAGCATTATCATATTCACTCCTCTCGAGAATTCTACACGGCAGGTACCATTGCTATCATCATTTTGCCATACTGGGGTTTGAAACTCAATGGCATCCTAACATTGAGCTACATGCTCAGCACTTTTAATATTATTTTGAAACAGGATCTGGTCTAGTTGCCCAGTCTGGCCTTGAACTTACGATCCACCTGCCTCAGCCTCCCAAGTCACCGACATTGCAGGTGTATGCCACCTTGTCTGGCTTATTATTCTCATTTTAAAAAGAAAGAAGAAAGTCAAGGATCAGAAAGGTTGAGTAGTACAGATTTATAGATTGGGGACACCAGGATCAAAGCCTGAAGCGCCCTCTGTTCTCCATACTATATTCCCCAATTCATGGATGATGGACGTGTGGATGAGTGAGTGAGTGGACTTATTTTTTATTTTCTTTGTTTTTTTTTTTAAGAGAGAGGGACAGTGAGAGAGAGAGAAAGAGAAAATCCATTTTATTTAGTTTTTCATGTGGCTTTTATTGCTCTGACATTTCGTTGTGTATGTGATGCTGGGGTTCCAACCTGCATCCTCGCGCATGCCAGGCAAGCACGGTAATCATGGAGCCACCACTCCAGCCCCATGAATGGACTCTTAAAAGGAATGTCCCATTGATTTCTTCACTTCCTGACCCTACATAGTCCAAGGAAGGGTCCGTTGATCTTCCCTGTTACCTGCCTCCTTACCTGCTTCAAATGATTAATTTAATTGATGTCTTTCACAAAGCCAAAATTAGCTGATCCTATTTTCAATTAAAAAAAAATAAGCCAGGTATGGTGGCATACATCTGTTCTCCCAGCAATTCAGAAGGCTGAGGCAGGGGGATTCCAAGTTCAAAGCCAACCTCAGCAACTTAGAAAGGACCTAAGCAACTTAGTGAGACCCCATCTCAAAACAAAATATAAAAGGAGCTGCAGATGTGCTCAGTGGTTAAGCACCCTTGGGTTCAACCCCATGCCCCACTCCACACCCCCCAAAAATAAGAAAATAGCAGAGAGAAAAAGAAAATGAGAAAGGTGGTGCAGAAAGGAGGGAAGAAAGCAGATGGATCCCAATGGACCAGTTTCCCAGTAGCCACCCACTTAATCATGAGTCATCCTCTCAAATTCAAAATCTCCATCCCACCCTCTCCAAACTACGTGCATTCAAATCCCTGTTCCTCTATATACCAATTGTTTGATCCTAGGCAAGGTCTCTAACCTCCCCATTCTGTAATTAACTCTTTTACAAGATATAAAAATAAAGTATCTATCTGATGAATAGCTGTATGTGCGTGGAAGAAAGGCAAGGGCTGGAAACCTCTCCATCCTTGCAGCATGTCTCTAGAACTGAATTGAAATGCTCACCTGGAGACCACAGCCAATATCTCAAGATCTGTGCATTACAGCATGGGACAAATGGCTCTCCTGATTCTCCCCTCAATTCCCACTCTAGGTTCTATATTAAGATTTCACAAAGAAAACAAAAAGTTCCACTGGTAGAAAAAGCTGAAATAAAATGTTTTAAAACCCCTAAACTGCCAGTCACAGTGACACACACCTGTAATCCCAGAGACTCGGGAGGCTGAGACAGGAGGATCACAAGGTCAAAGCCAGCCTCAGCAACTTACCAAGGTACAAGGAACTTAGCAAGACCTTGTCTCTAATTAAATATAAAAATGGGCTGGGGGTTTGGCTCAATGGTTAAGCACCCTGGGTTTAATTCCTGTTACAAAAAAGAAAACCCGCTAAGCTCCCAGTATTCACCAAGGCTTCTCTAATTAGCATGTTAGGTCCTATGTGACCTGCACCCGAAACTGTCGCCAGCTCTTACTGTCCACCTGCTGTACTTTTTATTACACTGCCAGGTGTGGCCATTACGTAGAGAAGGGCAGGCCTCTAATTTTGATAAGGTGTGAAAAATGAGCTACAGAATGATCTTCCAGCCGTATATCCTGATTATCTGCAAATCTCACTATCAGCAATTCTACTGAGCCATTATCCTCACCAACAAATGCTCTTATTCAGTCTTTACTGGGCTCCTTTAGGAAAATGTACCTATAATGTATTTTTTAATCAGCAAATCAATTAAAATGTGCTTCCATGTTTTGTGTAATTAGTACATTTGTCCTCACTGTTAATCAAAGAAATGCACATTCAAGCACAGCTTATTGCAGAATGATAACAAATCCAGTGCTGTCAAGGGCCTGGTTAATCCAGCGTTTCCCTATATCCCTGGGACAACAGAATTCCCTACATCTTTCTTTTCTAACTTCAGCAATATATATCAAGGGCCTTACAAATACCTCAGACTCAATAATTCCTCCTCTGGACTCTACCCTAAAAAAGAATCCTAAATATAGAAAAAAAATCTTTATGGCCAAAGATGTTCATATCAGTTTTATTTACTACAGCAAACCAATGAAACAATTCCAACTTTTTTCTTAATAGAAGAAATGGCTGGGGCTGGAGTGGTGGCTCCACAGTTATGGCGCTTGCCTGGCAGGCGTGAGGACAGTGGTTCCAACCCCAGCACCACATGCACAATTAAATCTTGGAGCAGTGAAGCCCAGATGAAAAACTAAAAAAATAAAATTGATTCTCTCTCTCAAAAAAAAATGCATTATATATATAAAGAAAATGGCTGGGCCTGGAGCAGTGGCTCAGTGTTTGAAGCACTGGCCTGACATGCATAAGGACCTAGGTTTAAACCCCAGCACCATATACACAGCTAAGTGTCTGAGAAACAGGCCAGATGGAAAGCTAAATAAAGTTGATTCTCTCAAATGAAAAGGAAAAATGGCTAAATAAGGCATTTTATAGTCACTTGATAGAATGTTTTATAACTATTTAAAATTGTGTGTTGCAGCTCAATTTACAATTGCTAAATTATGGAATCAACCCAGATGCCCTTCATTGAATGAATGGATCCCAAAGCTGTGATATATATATATATATATATATATATATATATATATATATATATATACACACACACCATGGAGTTCTACTCAACAATTAGAAACAATGATATTGTG